>DWUN01000635.1:0-21006 GCA_018249975.1 Passova gellias
CGTCTACAGCCCCGCGGCGTCTACAGCCCCGCGGCGTCTACAGCCCCGCGGCGTCGAGAGCCCCTCCGTTGAAGGCGTGATGGTAAAGCCAACCACGGCTGTCTCCAAGGTCTTATTGGCTAGCTGTCGTTTCCCTCGTGGGAGGGCGAGGCCAGCCGCATTTTGACTATCCAATGATAACTTCATTCGACTGGCTCTAGCGACCGCTCGGGAGCTTCCATCGACATAGTGACAATCCCACAATAACAACCGCAACTTCTGAAGATAAAAAACGCTGCGGCTTTCGAATAATTGCAGAAGTATTCGTTGGATTTAAATCTACAGTTAAAATAATACTAAACACTATTTGAGTCCAGCCGGTAGAGCCACCCGAGACCGTAATCAAGCTTTTACTTTAAATACTCGCTGATGATGATTAACGCTGCCAACGAATTACAGTCTTTGACACGTAACAGACAAAATTAATTGACGATCAGCTGAGGCTGAAGCTACCGTTTCGAATTAATTGATTACAAATTAATTAAACTAAGTTACACTGTCGCCAGAAAACTGTAGAGTTGAAAACTGAAGTAGGAGTACCTCAGCTGCATGACAGTTACTCGTATTGTTAAGAACATGAATATATTCTTTAGTGTGTGTATATAAAATAGCAGACAATAGTGTGTGTCTATGCATTGAAACAACACATTCTTGAAGAGTATACAGTAGATAAGATTAAGATAATAAAATAAGTTGAATCGTAGAAATTGACTTCTAAAATGCTATTTAAATTTGTTTCAAATCTAGACTCTGTGCAAAATTAAGTAAAATCTACCATTTTAATAATATAATATATAAAAGTTGCCCGTATCCTTAACACGGAGTGGTTTTAAGAATGAGGCAAACCCGAGCCAATATTGGATATCCGTAGAAGTTTCTGACAACGAGTAGAGTACAAAGACACCGAACATGATAATCTTATACTTTCTTCCCGAAGTACACTACGAGGAGCCGAAGAGGTCAAGCAGTTAGTAGTTTCATAGTTGTGGAAGTAGCGGCGGGAATAATTGTGCATAATTACGAGAACTCATTTAGAATTCTCACAAAGTAAGAAGTTCCACCGGAGCTCGACTCGGTAGGTGAAAGGTGAAGCTAAAGGTAAAGTTAAATAGAGTCAAATTGAACTCGGCTACTACTTTTGAGTAAGGGAAAGGAACAGTAGTTTAAAATAGATATATCTTCCTACCTTCTCTTGTCATTAATCGTCGCTTGGACATCAAATGTAAGTAAACACAATTGACACATTATAACAGATACAATAATTAGTAATAATTATAAAAAAATGTTATTGTACTTAATCCGTTATGGTTCTGTTTTATTTATTGATTTCCCTATTACAATGTCGTTCAGCTCCTCCGGCTCGGTGTGGCGCGAGAGATGTCCTCTTTGATCTTAAGTCATCTTCGACTTCGACTCGATTTCTTATTTAACTCTATTTTTATAGACTTCAGATTTTTTATTTTTATAAAAGCTTCGAAAGAGCATCGTAAGTAATTCAATCGATTAAAAAGAAAGTAGCCAACAGTTTTAGGCGAAATACATTTAATGGTCATGTTCGTAGTTTCTCGTAAAAAACCCAAATTGATCCGTATGTGAGAAATAAAAATGTGAACAATAAAAAGAAAACTTGAAAAGCAACAACTCAGGCCGCCACAGACAATCGCAACAAAGATCACCGCCCGATTTGAGAATTTCAGCACTTTAAAAACTTCGATGTATGCCATGTGAGTCAATTTTAAGTGGGTTTAAGTTGACTGCAGCGAGCGAGTTCTGTCGAGCGTGTAAGGGTCAAATGTCTTAACTAAAAAACTTTTAAGCTTGTTAAAAGTGATAGAGAAACTCTGTTAGTAATGACGTCGATATAGTTCCGTAACGTGGGCACAACACTAGATGCAATACACATCACTAGTGAGCTAAGAAAATGTATTGGCGTCTGCGGCTCTGTCGTCTGTTCTGTACTGTAACGCAAACTATTTTATTATAACCTTGCACAAGTAATCGAGTGTTGTTAATCGCGACGGGCAGCCCCGGCCCGTGCCCGCGTGCACTATGATATGGTGGCCTGCACCGCCCCAAATTTCCACGAACGAACTCGAATGTAAGGTGGTGGCGACCGGCGCATGACCCTCCCTGAGGGTAAAGCACCAAACGTGAGAAAAATAAAAAAGGGCTCATTACGATTTTTTATCTACAAAATTCAAGACAATAATCTTATAACACGCTGCTCTTCAAATTATAATTTCTTGGGCACCTGCAGTAAATAATAGCAACCGACTACCGCCGCTCGCTTTGCGCATAACATTTTTAACAACTAATCTGCGAAAGTATCTTACAAAGATTGCGGAGAAATAACCACAGGCCGTACGGACCGCTTCACCCAGATCGCCAAACGCAGCTTGCTATTTCTATAAGCTCAAAAAGAATATTACTGATTTGGTAGAAAAAGGTTCTATCTACTTCTATTTAGATTCTACGAAGACAATACTCAGCATTTCAAGTGTAATAAATTTGCTCAGAATTTTAGGTAACGGGCTCAGTCCGCAGATTATATAATAATGATGTCGGGGAAATACAGCAATTACACACTTTCCAGATCGCTAAGGACTTTACAGAATATTGAATAAACGCTGTACATCTACTACAATAATAATCGATCGAAGCTGATCGATGACGTTACTAAAGTCGTAACGTACGCGTAGAAACAATCTGGGTTACTAAATTATATCCGTTGCCCTGTACACTATATATTGATAGTTTTATTAAAAATAGCCATTTGGATTTTATCCTTTCAATAACTAATATGAGTAGGTAAGTATAAGAGAGAGAGAGATATTACCAATGTACACTCGCCCTCGTGTCTGTGTCGCTTCAGGAACTCTACTTTTAGGTTCTCTTTCCTCTCCTCTATCCGTTCTTTATGACTGAACTATTTAAGCTATTTTCACGGTCGACTAGGAGTAGGACTAAAGTCTCTATAATTGTAACTTATAATATTAATTTACGAAAATCTATGAAGAGAGTGAAGACTGTGAATGGAGCCCGTTAAGTTTGGTGGTTTCTGCTGACCCCGTCACACACCACGCGTGATGCTTTTATATGATAGACAATAATCGTTTTAGTCGCATCTTCTTACTCTCCACCATATATTAGCTGGAGTTATTTTGATGCATTATAACGGATATACTTTTAACAAACAATTATCGCGAAAATTACACTTACACACAAGTAATCAAAACTCAGAGCAGACCGGATCTCTGAAGGTCATTGGGATGACTGATTCTCGAGTGGAGACCGGGCACGGGACCCGCGGGGCCGGCGACCAGTAGCGGCAGCACGAAACTTAAGCCCAGCAGTGGGCGACGATGGGCTTGAACAATGAAGATGAACCTGATTTCTCAATGAATTTTAAAATTGTAGTAATCGTAGCCTGCTGCGGACGAGGCAAGCGGCTGACGTCGGACTGGCGGCCGAGCGGCTCGTGACGTCACTACGAAAAAAGTTCGTAGTCCGTCTGGTCCGGGCCTAACGCTCTCCTGTCATAAAAATAATGAATGCCGCGTGAGGGTGGTAATTAACATAATATCCGTGTAATCCTGGCATCAGCTTTCCGTACAGTACACGAGCTAATGCAATTAGTTTTAGGGAGGAGAACGAAAAGTGTATATAGATATAGATATGTATGTATGTATGTATGAATTACATACGATTATGTACGTCATCAGTAACGACTGCATGCGCCGCTGAGGTCATGGTTGCTAACGGTGATACAAACAGTACTTTTCTATTACATTTTATTCTATATTTTTGTAATTCTTGTAATTCTTACGGAAGTTATCTGTTATCATTCAATGTGATATTATATGCTATATATGAATACAAAAACAAAGAAGTAGTATTATAGTTTGACTATTAAGTCCAACCAAGTGTTGTACGTACTTGTACCTAATCGATTATTTTGTAAACTCTACCTTTTACTGTCATGTACACTTCTATGAATATATATAAAATACACTTTGTCTCCGACTACAATTAACAAATATGCCAAATATTGAACATGAATGAAAAAAAAACAAAAAACATCTGTTAACTAACAAAAACGTTCTCACAAAAACTAAATTTCAATCGTAACGTAATCATTTGGAATAACATAACGAGGGCAAGCTCTCGGAGACGTCAACTTACGCCGTTAAGTATTAAGGTAAATAAAACAATGACAATCTAATTACACAAGTGCGGGTTACATATCTGACGTTTGACAGTCAAGCTGTCAGATTTAACAAAACGCGGCGAAAGTTTTACATTTTCCATCCTATTTTCACAAAATCTCATCGTAACGGAAATATGGGAAGCTATTATTAGGCCTGGTGATATTGTTGTGCTCAGGTATTTGTTGATATAACGATGCGATAGCGTCATTCTTGCAACCGCCGGAGTGTGACCTGATGACTCACACAATTTATTATAAAAGTGTCGAGCGTGTATAACCGAGAACCGTTCAAGAGGATGCATCAGAGGGACTCACCTCAGTCGACGACGGTGTGTCGCGTTCTGGCGGCCGCGACTGAACGATGAGGTTAGTTCGGCGAGCGCGCGACGTAGCCTCTCACTGACGTGGTCCCCGCTCGGAGGCCGGGCGCCGACTGCCCGCGTCGATCGATACATCGGCCATTGCTGCGTCGCGTTCCGTTTACACCAATTCCGAATTCGAATTACACGAGTACGAGTGTGCTCGATTTTTTAATGCAAATTGGGTCGCAGCGGATTTATGTCACATTATATTACATAATCTACGATATCGCTAAAGAGTGTGCTCTAACTATATATGAAATGTCATTTGCGCGGTGAAGAGGCGTCGCGCCGCAACGTTCACTTTGGGAAGCCTTCTAAAAAACTCAAAATACTTTTTTCATAATATTTTCCTAACGTTCGTAGGAGTACGTTTTGGATACATTACGTTACGTTCTAGTATATTAGCGTTGTTTGTCACCGAAATTTCACTCTTATAGAAGTTAAAAATGTGTGTTCATAACACGGAAACGTTACTACGATTCGTTTGAAACTCTACAGGACCACGTACCGTAGGTATGTGTTGGTGACTGAAGAACTCGTGGCCCGCTGACTATTCGTTCAACTTATTTGTATAAATTAAAAAATAATCTACAAAAGATCTCAAGTCACTTTTAAAATAATAGAAAATCATGAACAAAACTTTCCCAGTAGAGTTCGAAGAGAAGTTTTTCCAATTCTATTTGCTTCAGTTGAACATAATTACCGGCAGTAAGGCTTCCGCCTCTCGTGTTCAAGACAACTGCTTTAACTACGTTCTACTCGATCCTGTAACTTTATATATAAAAACTGTTTCTGCGGAAGTATTAACTTCATGTTTAGATTTCGGTTTTTGGATTTGAATGCACCTTAAATTAGGATGATTTATGTTATTCCACAAATTTTATTTATATAAGTAATATTTTTGAAGGATTTTTATACATGTTTTATTAGTAGCTGTATACAAAGGGCTGTCGGAGACAAATTTTTGTCGATACGATATTAATTGTATTGAATATTTATATTAGATAATTTGTTGTTAGGCTCCAATAATTAATTGTACGCTTCTAATTTCTTATCAGAAACGATGGTACAGTCATTCAAAAAAATATTAGTATGATAAACACATTTTATATTAACAAGATATTAATCTGTCGAACGTTGACAAGATATTCATTGCCGCCAAAATGAAAGATAATGAAAACCGTACCGACGAGAGCGACACGCACGGCGCTCTAGATATTCGCCCAAACTAATTACCTACATACATTTCCCGGCATTATTGCAGACGGAGGTCACTCGGAGCCATTCTTCAAGAACCGAGAGACTCTACATTCTGCTCTACATGCTGTAATCAGATCAGATTATGACATAATGATATTCTTTTTCTTATTAATTAGTATCATATGGAGGTTTTGCTACTTTTAACTCGAGAATTGTTTTAGTAATTTTATATTTTCAATGCCGTTTTTTTTATATTATGTGTGTTACTTAGCATATTTTATGTCATTATTTTCGCCAGTGGTTGTTAACGCAAACTTTCATTTACGGTATCCGAATATTACACCGGGACCCGTTTAAAGTACAATAGCCAGCAATGCCTAATTATAAAACCAAGAAAAACGATCAAAAAGTTTCAACGAAAAGTTGTTGAAAATGAGAGAGAAACAAAGATTCTAATTCCATAAACACCTGGCGTCGCGACTGTACCCTAGCCTTTTGTTCCAATTTAAACCATTTAACACTTTTGTTGACGATTTTTCTCCTTTTAGCTTCATCCAATCAAGACACTTGTTTTCGAGTTCCTTGACGATATCTCAGTACCATTTTCTTTCGTAATATGGGAAACAAATATTTGAGAATAATAAATTACAGCGTTCATTATATTTATTATATTTCGATTGACGTTTTAAGTTCGTAATATCTTTTGAACGGAATTTCCGATTTGAATAAACTAAAAGGTAATTTACAGGTATTGAAACAGTCTTGCTTAGGAAATGATTTATTTGGATAAGGATTAATATAATGGTATGGATAACTTGGTCTGATTTTGTTCGGAATTTATATTAACTTTTAAAATGTTAAAAAGTAGTTATAGTGACATACTGCAACAGTTATAGATATGCTAGAGGAACATTTTTTGTAGATATTGATATGTTCTTTAATATTGTACGACATTTTTTTGTTCTATCATATATAGTTTTCGCAGCGCATGCGATGAAAGACGTTTTATGGCAATGTTTTTTACACCTTGGGTTACATTATTGCCGTTTTAGTAAGGATCCTTATGTATTTCCTGTAATTAATATAGCCTATATTGATCAGTGATAATGTGGCATTCGAATGGTGAAAGAATTTTGAAATCGGTCCAGCAGTTTTTGAGCCTGTTCGTTACATACATACACACACACACACACACACAAATCTTTCCTCTTTATAATATCAGTATAGATAAATAGAATAATAGTAAACAGCTTCTTCGTACGCGTCTGTATTGAGCTCCCTTTAAGCAAAAAAGTTATTAGATCTGTCTTGAAATAATCTCGTACATTAAAAATAGATCTACACTTTACAGAATAAGGTTTACGGTTCGTTGCGTGCAGAAATTATTTAGTGATCCGTATCGACCAAACTTTCCCCCGAGCAGCCGTCGAAGAGAACTCGCGAGGTTATTTCAATATCTCGGCGTTGTGTGTACACACTGTTAACTTCGTGCGATAGAAGCATTTAGAATTTTATTTCGACTTTGATATTGTAGTGTTATATAGATATGTATAATATTGACCGAGCGGAGTGGGTGTCGGTGAGCGCGGTTGTGATCGGACTGTAATTGTAATTGGAGTGTTGCGCAAATCAAATACCAAGAAATCCACCACCAGCAAGTCGGGGGAGGAAAACGAAAGCGGTAGTTGAAATCACAGTGATTTTAAAATTTATAAGGTTGTTGTACCGCCTACCCCGCAGCGGAACGAGACAATTGACTTTTCTTTTGTTTTCAAGTCGCATCATTACGACTACCGGAACACAACCGAAGTTAAAATATTTTTAATAAATTTATTTTTTCTTCATAATATTTACTGTTCTTATTTTCTTTCTTTCTTCAAATTGATTCCTTAAAAGAACATGTCCGAGTCGACAATGCCGACATTGCGGCCCCTGCAAGCGTATCTCATTAGGAAGTTCCAAGGCTGGAGCCCGCGCGCGCCCTCCGTGCTGGCGCGCACCCCGCGCTCGGTCACTTTGGAGTGGCTGGAAGAAGAGCCCTTTGGCTTTGTTCGAGAACATTTGCTGTACACTGTCCAAAGAAAGGACAAGTTGCCGCCGTGGGTCACCGTATACAGGTAATATTTACAATAACTAGAGCAGTAGGTACATTTTTCTTAATAATACTAATAGTAAAATAGTTTATTGATTCAAAAAAGAGAAAAAATTGGTAACAAGCATGTAAGTAATAACGACGGCTCACTTGGCCCTTAGAGCTGGATAATGTTTTTCATTTCGTAAATTGGAAAGGAAGGATTGAAACTACCATATGTTAATATTCTGACTAGTATAGATTCTAAATTTCAAGTACAAAATTGATTTAATTTTGCGATGTACAAATTAAAGGAAAAATCTGCTTAAGAATAAATATTTTAACAGTTTCATTTAATTAACATTCGGAATATAAAAACAAGGACACAGAATCTTTCATTGTATGTTCCTATCTCCACCGAAATAGAGTCGCATCAACGAGTCCGTAGCCAGCAGCACGCGAGCCGCGGGGACGCGCCGGGCGGCCGAACGAGGAAAAGAAATAAATAACTCAAAAGTAATTTAAAGGTTGTCATAAAAACGGAAACGACTGTTTAATAATGAGGAAGTTCCAACTCCAGAACTGGCAACATTAACGTTTAACGGCAACAATAAAACAAACGGAATCCGTAAAACCATAATTACGGCAAAGTTTGTGCGCCCGTGCCGCGCGCAACAACAGTCGTTATACTCATCTCGGGCTACACGCAGAGTGCCCAATACATTTTCGCTTAGACAAGTATTTCTAAAGCGATGAAGCTTTTGATCTTGGGGTGTAAAATGTAATTGTCATTAAATATTTATTTAAATGAACACGTATAACGATTTTTTAGCAATTATAGTTTAGAAATGGCCCGGTGAGGAGAGTCACGAGTATTCCTATATTTGTTGTTCATTTTCTTCAATTGATCGTTGTTACCAACACACAGTTGCGGAGAATTTCTGAGACTGAAGTCTGGTCGTCAGTCGCATGATGAGACTCAGTCTGATATCAAATAAGTTCATATCACCTAATAATAGCTAATAAATTTCAAACCAATTGTACCTATTCCAGTGGTGGTAAAACAACAAAAGCAATAGAGGACCTAGCTCCGAGCCATCCGCATAAATTTCGACTTCGCGTCATCCTCAAATCTACAGCAGTTTCTTCTTTAGCGGAAGCGGCCATCGAACATCACGGTAGTGAAGACATCGTCTACCACTTAATGGAAAGTATGGAAAAAGATGAAAAAGTACCAACAGAAGATGATAACGGTGAGATCTCTAAGCAAACGGGAAAACATGAATCGCGATTGAAATCAAATGGGTCCGTGAAAGATACTTCCAATGTAATAAAAGCAACTTCTAAAGAAATTGAAGAAGCTTCAGGAGAGTTTGCTGCAGACAACATGAACTGTGTTCCTAATGCCGCAACGACTATTGGCGATGTGGAAATAAAACTAAAGGGCAAATCATTCGCAGCCACAGAAAGGTAAAAAGGTCTAGAATTTGCTAGATGAGCCTTTCCCTTACCGTGTGCCGAGATCGGCGCCGCTGTGATCATTTAAAATAGAAGTTTGTTTTTAACGTGTTAGTCAAGAACTTAGTTCCAAAGCTCTCTTAAGATGTTTATTACTCTAGACTTGTAGTGAATACACGAGTAGTTTATAGTAGACTAGCTGACCCGGCAAACGTTGTTCCACCATATAAATTATAACAGTACTTCTCTACTATATAATGTATGTTATTATACATAACATAAACCTTCCTCTTGAATCACACTATTTATTAAAACAAACCGCATCAAAATCCGTTGCGTTTTTTTAAAGATCTAAGCATATATAGGGACATACAGCGGAAAGCGACTTTGTTTTATACTATGTAAAGATATAACATTATGAATGAATGAAAGAATGAAACATACGTTCCTTCCTATGATATGTAATAAATAAAAATAAAAATAATGCAAGCAAAATCTAAGATCTTAAAAAATGTATAAACCGTTTTACAAACAGGCAACATTTACTGCAACTAACATTAGTGCTCGGCTATCATTGAACCTGGCATCTCCACTGATTGCCTCATCTCAATTATATGTATCATTGAACATATATAAATTGTAAGATAATTCACAAAGATATCACGTTATTATCTACAGCATGAACGAAAACAAATAAATGACGGATACAGCCTCCTTTGTGAAATACTCATTGTTTTAAACGAAGGGCACCGGAAGTAGAGTATCAGTTTTCATCCTTTGGCAGTCAGCGGTCGCGGCCGAGAGGCTTCTTGGTTATGTTTCAAAACAAAACAATTGACTTAATTGATAGGAGAATTTCATATAATATAATGGAAAATATTGTTGAAATGTTTTTATCGAATAAAATGACAAATTGGAATAGACTGTGTTTCAATAACAGGACAGGACAGGACAGGACAGGAAAGGACGGGACAGGACAGGACGGGACAGGACAGGACATATAGATTTTATACCTATATAATACCCATTTGCTATTTCTCTATCATCCAAGCACAAAATCAAAAAAATAGCCTTATCACCCAAACACTTGGGCTGGATCGAACCACCAGACCGAGAGGCGATATAACAAATTGCAAATAACAAACACTCCCATATTCGTGAGGTGTCCTGTTAAGTGACCCTCCACGATGTCTCTGCGAGGTCCGCGACCGCGGTACCACCAAGACGCCCGCACGACATAACATAGACACACCACATCCGCGACCGAAGCCCTTCCATTGAAGGCGCGAGTCTGTATCTCGCACCGATTCCACCGGGAATTAGGTACTACTAACTGATATAATTTACGCGAGCCTCTAATTTTGTCAGTTAACAAAAAATCATAGAATAATAATAATTATTAATATTAGTATTAGAGCATTAATGTCGTTACCGATACGCCACAATTGTTACTTCAGATCCGAAAATCGCAGTTCATCACGCAAATGGTTAGAGTCGCGATGGTCCGAAGAGACTTGGACGAGCACCGCCCCGGACGGCAGCTCCGCCGGCTGCTTCTGCATGGCCGTCCGCTGCGGCTACTTCCAACAGGTTGCAGTATTTCGACATCCTTTACGAGTCACGTTTAACAACGCATCGCGAAATTTGGAAGAAGCAGCACTCCCCTGAGAGCACTTTGCAACTGTACTTTTCGACCCAAATTACTTAATATCTTAGTAATCGACCTCGTTTATTATACCCATCCGGCCCATCCGCAATCAATGAAGATTACTATCGATTCCCCGCGAACCGATCGCCGATGGCCGATATGTATTATGTGTAATTTCAGGTCCAAAATACGTATTTCAACAGCACGCAGGCTTCTACCGTTACAGCGCTGAAGCTGTAGGAATTCGGAAACCATCAGTAGATTTAATAATCGCTCGTAAGCTTCGAGTAGGACGCCGGATGCGTACATTAGCAAGCCGCAACGCGGTAAAGATGTAGATAGATACATCTTTACCGCCTGGAGCCGGCTGCGTGACGTGAAGAGATTTTAAATAAATACTTGCCCGTAGTTGCCGTAGTTTATATCTCTCGTAATATCTAAATTCATTAAGTATTTAATTTTCCGAGAGCGGAAATGGGACGAGGTGAATGCCGTCGGCCGCGCCCAGGCGTCACCGAGCGCTGATAACCGACTTGACTTCTCACTCGCGTTCCGTGCTTCATTTTATATGCAGCCAACCGTAATCATCTAGAAGTTACCGTTTTAAATTCACTTAGTCGGAGGCCTTCAGCGGGTACCCGCCGTCTTCGCTTTGCTAATTTATGATCACCCTTACCGCATTCTAATTAGTTCCAGAGCTAAATTAAAGCCTACCTCCGGTCATCAAATTTATCATTAAAAATTTACTATTACATATCATGATGACATCAAATATTTCATACGTTGCAGTAAGCCACGAGTCGGGTCAGATTTTAGTGACCGTTTATACCTAAATTTCGTATTTTCACACCTTAGTTTGTTTAGTGCGTACGTCGTCCGCTTGATGTGTTTAATTTGATTTTAGGCCCAAATAATGTTAGAGGAACGTCCGGTACTGATTGGCGCGATTAATTCTCACAACGGACTCACTCCGCTCGCCACCGCCGTCTGGAAAGGTACCGCACCGGATATTACTGCGAACATAACACTATCAAAATCAAATCTCCCTACTTAGAAAACACTGAATACGTTTGAAATAATTTGTTAAATATCAATATAACATCACGGACTCGCGAGACATCGCACTGGCAAAGTTGCACAATTTAAAATTACATTTTGTTGGAATCTGTCTCCATAGGTACATTATAAAGTTTAAGATCTTATAATGGCTAAGCATTTTATGTATTTCTCGATAGTTGCCTTAAAATGAGGCTGCGAACAAGGAACATTAGTCATCTCGCCGAAGCTGGCACTTGACCGGCAACGGCACTGTATCGTATAACAGCGGCGAGTGGCTGCGCAGGCGACGCGAGCGCGGTGAGGTTCGTGCTGGCGCTGGGGGCGGACGTGGAGCAGCCCGCGGCGGCCGGCCGGCGCGCGCTGCATCTGGCCGTGTTGGCGGGCCACGCGGCCGTCGCTGATCTACTGCTCGAGAAAGGAGCCGATTTTCAGGTAAACTTTAAGACTACTTCAAAAATATACAGTTATTCCTTATCAAATCGAATACCAATCGATATATGTAATAACAATAATACATTCATCATTTTTATGAAGATTTTGTTTCAGCAGGCAGACAGACGAACAGACGGACGGTTACTTTCGCTTTTGTAACATTAATATGGACACATGACGATGAAATTGTAGGTTCGAGATATCAATAGACTTCGTATTGAGCACTACGCCGTGGACTCCTGCCAGCTGGAGATGGTCAAGTACGTCATGGACAAGGGAGGCGACGTGGGCGTGACGGACGGCAGCGGGTGGACGCCGCTGTTCCGCGCCGGTAACGCTTGCATTATGCCGTGTGCATCTAGTATTCTGTAGACTTGTGTATTCGATCTAAAAGAAATAAAAACCTATGAGAACAATCACAGATTTCATATCGGACAGTCAAATATCCTTATGTATCCTCTGAGACTCGGTATTTTGATTTGGATTTGAGCTTTTGTTTAATTCGATAGTAATCCAAGGAGCCAGTACGCAAGTGATAGAAGAGTTGCTGCATCGCGGAAGTAGCGTCGAAGTCGTGGACAAGAGAGGGTTGACGCTGGTCGCAGCTGCCAGACTACTAAAGAACAGACAGTAAGTTTTTTTTATATTATGAGCGTTACAATCGGTTGATCCCTAACCGATTGTATTTTTTCTCTAACACAATACAAACTGACACCTTTTACATAATTCAATGTAAAAATGAAAATATGCTTCGATGACACAAATTGTAACTATTTCGTCTTCATTATTGTAGCAATAATGGTCATTTTGTGTTTTACAAATCCATTAAGAACGTTAATAAGTCCTCTTATAATAATGACAACACCGAGCACGCACCCGACATTGTGCACTAATTTATTGGATTTCGTACCTCGGTCCTCTAGAGATGCTCTCCACCTTAATTGCTATAATGTGATTTGTTATTTCCGGTTTCAAATAGGTTTGTGTTTCTCTCAAAGATGTTAAAAATCAATCAGTGTTCATTCGCAGTGACGGTGACTGTATAATGAGCCTTCGCGAAAGTCAACCAATAAATATTGGTGCAAATCGAAAGGTAAAGGTGAAAGATCATAGACACCTTACGAAATCTTGGGAATGTGACCTCTGCCGATAGGCACTTGGCCAGCGCGGGAGACCCGTGTCCGGGGACGAAGACAATCGAAGCCCATTTCAGGGCTATAGCTTGACTTACTTAACATTTGTTATTGGACGTAAAATGAATGAGGACAGTGGCACTACTGCAACAAGAAACCAATTAGTTGCCAGGCGCCGCGGCCGTCCGGCGGCTCTCGGAAACTAATCGATTGCTTCTCTTTGAACCGGGTGTTATCTTTAATACGTCGGCTGTAACATTGATCGTTTTTCCTGATGCAGTTTTTTGTATTCAGAAAATTTTTGTTTATGTGTCGGTAAGTGACTATGGAAAACTATATCTTGTCCGGTGACATGTACATACGTAGTATATTAGCATATAGTTTCGTATTCGTTGCAGAGGCCGGCCTCGGGAGTCGGTGCTGCGGCTGGTGGACGCGCAGTTTCCGCACGAGAAGGCTCTCGCTAACTTCAGCAGACTCACCAAGAAGATCTATAGCGTTCATACTTTAATGAAATAAATACTGTTAAGCGACTTTGAAGAATATCACGATAAATTTAAAGCTTCGAGATGCGATACGCGGTAACGGAAAGTTACATTAAAAAAGGTAAAATAAAACGATGAATTGAATCATAATACTAATTTTATTAATAAAAAGAAAAGTATTTACAAAACCTTACGACTAACGGAGTATTGAATTGCATCGCGCGCGTAGATCGTGGTAACGGTGAGGGTAAATACGAGAGTTGATTCGAAAACGAGACGACAGCGCGTCCTGGGCCCCCGCACGTGCGGCGCTAGCATCGACCGAATGCATTTAATGGCAAGGCTTAATAATTTAATCCAATAAATAAATTAACAGATTTTAAACTCAACGAATGTAGTCTCAAAATGACTTTGCCCACAATACTAACATTACTAAATGTATCGGCCACGACCATCTCGCTACCGACGCAGATGCTCTATGTAACTGTTCAAAATCCACTTCATTTATAGAATTATATTCATCCTTTGAATTATCTTCTTCTATTTCTTCGACTTGACCCTTTTCGAATTGTGTTGTTTTCGTATCTCGCCTACGTCTTTTACTATTCTCATTTTCGATTCCTTCTTCCTCATACTCTTCTTCTTCAGGTGGTATTTCTGTTACTTCATGAATTTCACTTCCATCTGCTTCAAGATCGTCCAAAATTGACTCTTCTTCTTCTTTATGCAATGCATTAACTAATTTCAATTGTGTGGTTCTAGTGTCACGGTAGTCTGGTGCAGGTACATGACTCGCATCTTTATTTATATGTTCTGCGACAACAGGTGGAATTTCTCCTTTGAAAGGTCCAAACTGTGGGCTTTTTAACAGCAACTCTGAATTTGATGGAAGTTTTGACGAGAATAGTTTTGTATGTGCTTTATTTATATCAGGAACGCTGGTTAGTGTAGCAGCAGATACAGTTTTTCCATCGTAAGTTGTAAAAGTCTGTTCCGCGGCTAGCTTTTGTGACTGTTCTTTTGGTAATTTTGGATCTGGTGGTAAGTATTGTGGGCTGACTCTATCTGATTCCATAACCATGTCTAAAGGAACACTTTTATCCATGTTTTGTTTGCCAAACAAGGCATTCAATTCAGTTTCTGTTTTTACATATACCGGATGAGGTCTGTCTTCTTTTGCATGATTACTAGGGAATATTTCTTTGGTCCTATCATTGGTGGCTAACAAATGGTCCGGTGGTGAAGGTATAAACATCGGCTCAAAGGTTTCAGTTATTTTGTCACTAGGATAGGCGTGATTGGAATTAATGTATTGTGGTGCCTCTTCATAATCTTCCTCTACATCAGTGTCTTCTCGTCTGTTTGCATTCTTCTTATTGTCGTTGTCAAAATCAGCTATTCTATCTTCACCGGCCATTAATGGTTCACGTATAATAGGTTTAAAACCACTTTCTATAACAATGGAATCGGGCTTAAAACCAGTATTGATAGCAGGTGGAATAGTAGATAAATCAGTAGACTGACCAATGAAATCAGAAGATATTATGTCGCTTTGGAGTTGAGGTTGTTCGTCATTATTTATTACTCGACGGGTCGTTGGTTGATGGAAGTCGGGACTTGGAGTAGAAGGTGTTTTCATTCCATGTTGTTTGGTTTGTATCATTTGCTGGTCCAAAGGAACGGGATTTTCCATCGGTTTTCCAAGAATTATTTGTCCTTGTTTGTTAAAGAATGTTTGAGGAATACTATGCAGCGGTAAATTGTCGCTAGCTCCAGGCAAAGTAATTTGACTTTTTACAACCTGATTAACTATTATATCGGATTGCCCCAGACTTAAAGTCTGACCATGGGGAGATGCCTGCATATTGTGAGTTGGTTTACCCGTAATTATAATCTGCGGTGGTGCATTTGGTGATGGACTAGGTACTTTTGATATAGGTTTTGGAAGTATTTGATTAAACATTGGCTTTGAATGATATATTGGAGGCATTGCTTTCATCGGTGGTATGTTAGACATCGGTGGTCGATTCATGTTGGGTGGTAGTCGACTGTTGGGGTATTTTGCAGGTTTTTTAGATATTCCATGTGGTCCATGAGGATGAGGCAAAGACAGAGGATAGCCATTGTTAACTTTCTGATACGCAGATGGCGGTGGTCTTCGTAACTTGATTTCAGGAGGCAGAGGCCGTCTGAACGGTGGCCGCATATTTGACATTGGTTTATTTGGTGAATGAGGACGCAGGACCGTTTGAAGAGTTTGCGGTTTTTGATTCGGTTGTAATAAAAAATTATCTGGTAGCTTCCCCGGCTCCACCGTGTACTCGTCTCCTTCTCTGACCGATTGTTCAGGTAAAAACTGTTCTTTTACATCCTCATAAACTTGGTACTGGTGTAACTTGTATGGTAAATGAGTAATATTTCTCTTCATTTCGTCTTTCATTTGATCTTCCAAGCTTTCCACTGCCTCAATGACTTCTTTTATTTGTACTTTGGATATTGGCAATTCAAACTCCTTTCCGTTCTGGTAAAGCTGATTCCTATCTGATTCGGGATACACTTCACCAGAAAGCCCGCCGTCAGATTTATCACTACTGAAATCGTTATAATGTGGTTTTGTATTGATTATTTTCTGTATTTTCTTGCGCTGATCTAAAATGTTATAATCTGGTATAATCCGGTTCTGTACCTGTATAGACTCTTCGCCCACGAGGTCTTCCGGGAGCGCTACGGACTGCACGAGCCTGCTCTCCTCGGCCTCCGTTTCGTCACATTCATCTAACACGTTTATCTTCCAACCGAGATGTCGGTGCGTGAAGCACTGGAAACAGAGGAACCATTAAGTAATTATAGTTCCTACACAAAATTCAATAATTATGAATCACCATTTATAATAAACCTCATGCGATACAGAGAATGCTTGGAAGGCTGAAACAGAAAACGAAAAGTAAAGATTATATACAAAGCAAGATAATGTCGTCAGTACATAGTTAAGATATATATACTAAAATGAAGTAGATGGCAGATATATATAATAATTAGAAATTAGATGACGATATAAATGATGCGACAAATAAGACAATATAATATGTTCCAGTCGCTACATCAAATATGATTATCATACATCTGAATCCGAGTATAATTATTTACTGTTGCAAGTTTGTCGAATAGCAGTTACAATATAAGGCCTCATGCCCAGTCCAATGAAGCATGCCCAGCAATAACTATCGTAACCCAACGAACATTCCCTTCGAGCCTACCTGGTAGTAAACGGTATCAGGGGTGTTTTTATCCGGTATCCACGTCACCACTCCCGGGCTGCCCTCCTCGCACACGAGAGTGAGGGAGCGCTGGTAAGCACCGAAGCTCGGGAACTCGTCGGCTTCGGGACCTTCACTGTCGGGAGTCCAGTTGCAGAGACGACCGACCCCGAGCGGAGTGAGCTCACCGTTCCTCGCTCGGCGCACGCCGGCATAGATTTCAATGTTCTGTACAAATAGAGAGACATGAAAAACGTGAACACTCCGAGTTTGACGCTGGTGCTGCTACGTTTGGTTCTTGCAAAGTGTCATGATCTACGCCCGCGTGTTATATCGTTAACCCTTTTACAATTACGAAACGTCGATACGTTCCCCATGAATACTCGGTTAAATCGTCATTTAAACTATTCCACTTCAATTTCTTCTATCGAAAATAAAACAGATTCAGAAATGACAACTCCATTCATGACGTCTGGCATTTCGGTGATTTATTCTTTTGTCCTTTTTTTATATTCAAAATTAAATTATACGTTCAACATTATCAGACTTCCGTCGTAAAGCTTGGGATAAAACTTTGTTAGATCACAAACGTACCTGTTTTTCACCGTCGTTCCTATGCTGGAAGCCCCCGACGGGGTCGTTCGTGATGTAGAAGGGATGGTACCGCGCCGGCACTTCCGGATCGGAACCCCCTTCCACGACGAAGGTGTACTTCCTGCCGCGCACTACGTTGATTTCCGGAATGAGAAGGCCGTTGATGTACCAGGATATTCCCCAGCCCACGTGGCCTGAATCAAATATCATAGCGGCGCGTTACGTCACTTGTGCGACGAGTCAGTGACACTTTAATGCCGATCGACATCAATTTCGAGGTCGCAACGTCTTTACACATTCTACTGGAGCCGGTCGCGGGCGCCGGTCGCTTGGGTCACTTTGTCTGCCTGTCGCGCAAGGGGATCTACAATTATATTTTTATACTATAAACGGGACTTCATCGCGTACTATTTTAATCGAAGTCTACTCGTGACCACGGCCGTTGCATTGCGGCCGAAACGTCGAGAGTCGAGGTGAATACTGCGATTAAAATAGTACGCGATTAAGTCCCGTTTATAGTATAAAAATATGAATATAAATCGTGAAAGCTTAAAACGAATTACGATTAGTTGCAAAATGTAATTTCTTAGACACATCCTGGAATAGAGTTGAGAGGAGAGACGTTCACCGGTGATGGCGGAGTAGCCCTGCTTGCCGCCGGTGGGGCCCATCTGCGCGTAGAACACGCCGTCCGGGGGCTCGTAGCACTGGATGGCCGGGATGTCCCAAGGCTTCACCTTCGGCACGGGACGAGGAGTCGGCACCGGGTTAGGTTTAATGACTGCCGCCTGAAAATCATATTTTTATTGTATCCGATTTGGCACAGAATAATCTTTTTTCCCATTGTGACATAAATAAGGAAACGTACCGGCTGCCTCGCGTCGGCGCCGGGCTTCGGTACGGGCTTTATATTGAACACATATATCATATTTCAGTCCTCCTTAAGTATTCGGTGTAAAATAGGCTGATTAAATTTGTCAATTCGGTGACGGGATAGCCTTAGAAGGCTCATTTGGTAGTTTTAGAATAGGGGCTCTAAGTAAATCTTGCCCACCGTGTAAAGGTAGGAGAAACTTCGAAATATCTTTATAAACAAATACAAAATGATACGCCCGTTAACAATCTTTCCTTTAAAACACCTCGTCTTAAAACAAAATAAAACTGTACAAAAAGTTTATATAGATTTAAAATTTGTGTCAAAATCTCGTCGATTTAAAAATGACGAAATAAAAGTCTCGTGTATAATGAATTCGATGATTTTGGCCAAAACCTACGACAGCGTGAGAAGCTCGGATGTCTTGTAGACGTACGTACGTACATTATACTTGTAAAGCCGACATTGAATTGCAGATTCGAGAGCTTCGATAAGCGCATCTGCTCCCCCCACGTCCCCGGCTGTCTTACGGGACCGCGGTGTGCTCGCGGGAAGCTCCAGCACAACACCATTAATGTAGATATGTATCATTGTATTATCCTCTCGACCTTCTACCGATGCGCGCACGGATTGTGGCCATCGTTGGACACTACGCTTTTGTCTTCACTTACGATATATTGTCGATATAGGAACATGAACACTTGCTTCATTGAAAACGTTAAAATCTTCGCACCTCATTCGCAAATATTATTTAAAAACCAAAATAAATAATAATAAAACAGCTCTGTTTTAATTTTATATTTTACAGAACATTGTTTAGGTTTTCTTTAATAAGCATTAATTTCGATACTTCACATCTATTCATCGGATTCATCAGAATACCCAAAAACGTTACACGATAACATTTGTCTGGTTATTACCGACATTTTAAGAGATTACAAAATCTGAGAACACTTTCCGAATATATAAGAATCACTGTTAAATCTCTATAGATTCGCAGTTAACTTAAGAAAATGGAACCTGCAAAAATGTTACCTGTTCTTCCACCGCCGGCACGGGGGAGCCCTCTCGGTGCGCCGGCGCTCTCTGCTCGTCCTCGCCCTCGGGCATGGGGCAGTTCCACACGGGAGGTCGTCCGAACTCGATGAACTTATCGCCCTAAATATTGGAATTTGTTATGCTGTTATATAATACCGTTGGATGTCATAATATGTACGGCAGCCGCACGGACCGTCGCGCGGTACATCGAGGACGCTCGTGGAACCGCGCGCCCTTCTTTTATTTTTCATATTTCAAGGGTCTGTGACATCCTTCGAAGTAGCTCGTTATTGATATTTACACTGGCCCCGGGCCGTGGCGCCGCCGACCTACTGCACATTCGTTCCGAACTAACTACGACTTCGCTGGAAAAGGCAGACGAAATACGGCCGATAACTTCTGGATAACTCACTGGCTGCCATCGGCAGATCGCAATTGTAAACAATTTGCAATATCACAAAAACAATTTGGATTATTTATTTCGTCGCGGTTTGTGAGCATTCCTGTCGATGAGAAAATGCACGAAACCTTAAGTGACCGCCTCCAGCTCGCGACCGACCCGAGCCTTTGGAAAAAATACTAAAGCTGAAACTTTTATATTTATTTATTTTAAGGATTTATATTTTTATATTTATATTTTTTATTTTTTTATTATTTTTTTTTTCACGTTACGTTTTTTATTTTTATAATCGTAAAACGAAGTTCATTCGTTCCCGGCGCCCGGCCCGCCATACTGATCGATGGGAACATCGTACAGCTTCACGGATTATAAATAAATTGTTATTATTATTATTATTATTTACCTTAGTAAAGTGAGTGTGATAGGACACTTCCAGTTTCGAGTTCAGCGGTCCCAGGGCCCACACGACGGCCTGACTGATGTTGGTGTAGATCGGCTTGTCCAGGAAGTCGGTCGCGCGGAGCGGCCGCTGGTAGGTCACGATGGAGTAGCCGTTGACCAGCGCCGCGTTGAGGAGGCGGACGGAGTTGGCAGTCGGCTGTCGGGAAAACAACAATGGCGTAAATAATGTTCTTCCACAAGCAACGATCTCGTAATATTTTTTTTTTATGTTATGAGAGTAGTGAACGAGCTGACAGCAGTCACGAGTGGCCGCTGTAGCCCATGGACATCTGCGACGGACCTCTAAT
>DWUN01000636.1:0-21004 GCA_018249975.1 Passova gellias
CTATCGTCAGCAGAAGAATAGAAATAATGATAAACCTATTTTGTCGTAAAAAAAAATGAATACTACTGGAATTTATTGAACTCATTATAACAAATATCTTAAAATAAAGTTCATCTAACTCATTTTGTTTTATATGCAACATCAACAATAACACTGTCACTGTCATTATAGACACACGAATGACAGACACGCAAAACTACCACAATAATGTTATTTTGAAATATACGTTTACTATTATGAAAATATGTTTAAGAATAACATTAGAAAATATCGTTAAATATTGTTAAATTTAAAATTGAATATTATGCCATAACATTATACCAAGCCAATTATACCATATTTTTTATTGATACACTTTGGACTGTTTGTCAAAAAAAAACGTGTGATTCGTTATTATTTAACTATGAACATATTTAAAAATATTGTTGCACACTAATACTAAGATTTCACTGCTGAGTTAATTAAACATATTAAAATTTTATTTTACAGGTATTACCGATTCCTCAGCTTAATTTTTAATCTGAAGGCCATGATACATACTGATATCACTGTTCTGTTATATTTTACATAATTAGATTATATTTTAAGAGCGTATACAACGCTCTTATAATATTTTTGCAAACAGTGGCTGCTTCCAAAAAAACCCATAAAATCAAATAAAAGATTACTAGATTCTCATCAATACATGTAGAGGCAAAAGCCGAAAGAAGCCTGTGGATAAAATCCACAGCCTGCTTTCGTTTTTGTTTTATATTATCTTTTAAACAGTAGCAACATGATTGAACAATATTAATTTTAACTAAAAACATAAAATACTAAGTAAATATTTAATTCAGGCATCTTGGAGCATGTCATTTAATCTTCATCATCATTTTAGTCCACATTTCATCATTCCACAAATTTCTTCGTGATCCTGACCTACCTGGTCAGAATATCTAGTGGATCGCTGGCATATTCTGCGTATTAAGAGGTTAATATCGACAGCTAATAAAATATTATATTTCTATGGTGTAAATTTATTAAGTTTTTAATTAAAAAATATTCTGTTATAAAAACTATACTTACACTTTTGATTTCAGGCCAGTATCCCACTAGCATTAACTTGCATTATCGCTACCGTAGCGTTATCGTGCGTTATCGCTAGAGTAACGTTAAAAACGTTGGGGTAAGCGTATAACATGAGCGTCCCTCCAATATTTACCCATCGCAACTTATAGCAAGTGCTGCGCTGCGTGCGACTCTAACGCAGGGTGCGCGCCGCGTGCAAGCCAGGTTGTCGCTGGACAATTGTTGGAGGGGTGCTCACGATCAACCAACGCAAGTGGAATATAGGTCTATACTCCTAAAGAGATCCAATATGAAAGCATATTTACAATCATGTACTTTCTTATGAACATTATTATGTAATCCCATTGTGTTGCAGCTTGCCAGCTTTGGGCGACAGATCATCTGTACCTATCTACTATCTACCTATCTTATGCCTAACAAATTTTTAAGTGTGATTAAATGTAATCCAAACTGAGAGTGATTTCTGATGTAAGACTAAAGCTGTAAGAATTACAATTACAATTGGCGCGGCAAAATTATTGTAATCCACTGCCTTCGAAATTTTCTAAAATCTCGATACGAATTTATTTCGAAGGTAATTCACACTATTTTTGGTGTCATAATAAAATTATGATATGTTGCCAAGGAAGTTTAAAACATTTCTGTGTGAAGTAGAAAATATAACAAATAATTTGCTCTTTATTTGAACATGGCTATGTATAAAAACATTCCAGAAATAAAGAAACAATTAATATACACACTGCGTACAGTAGATATTTAATACAAAGGAACCCCATTTTCCAGGCGTTGGTGTCCGCGACAGACATTATACACCCAGTGCTAGATAAATACTTTTGCACCGTACACAATCTTGTAATCAGATTTTATCTTGTACATTTTTTATAACGTTTCGCACCTGAATTTCATGTATCGTGGCTACTATGGATACACATCGAAAGACGAGTACATACGCATTTATCATGAAAATAATAAACCATGCCACCTATGAAATCATTTTCCATTCTTCTTTTTCCATACTTTCACAGGGGTGTTTGACATAATTCTGTTGTCACTTGGCGTATACTAACGAGACAATCGGCTATTATAAATCTACCTGGGATAACAATGAAAGGCGACTAAAGATAAAAAATCAAAAACCTAGAGCACTTTGAACAAGACGTATATTAATTTAATTTAATCTTAAATAAATGTATTAGGTACCTCGGCACTAACAAATAGTTCGTGACGTTAAAAAACCTCAATTGCAGATTACACAATGAATAAATATATTTATTACAAAGGCTTCCCAATAATACCATCCTAAAAAAGCAAACCTGGATACACTAAAATATCTTCTAATATGGATAGCAAAATGAGTTAAATAAAATTACTTACTAATAGTTAGTAGTAATATTTGAAGTACTTCAAAGAATATATATTTTAATTTTCTTGTCATATACTAGCAATTTTATGTGGCTATCTACGCCCACTAAATAGATCGTCGATTCGTAGAAATAAAACAACTTAGTCAGCATTTAAAATACTATGTATGTTTCACAGTATTCGAAAGTTGAATTGGTACATCTTAGTCACAGTGGTATAATCTATTCAATTTAAATATGTGCACGTCACCGTAACATTGCGGCTCTCGCATAACAGACAACATACAATTGTTCCCAGCTCACTATCAGTGCAATGGAAGCTTGGATTCTCCTAAACAATGTTATTTCCTGCTCCACCCAAGTTCCAATTGAATTCTTAGTTAGTTTGATTCTGTTAAAATTTATAAAAGAGCGTAACCTCAATTGTCCAATAATTTATTCATGTAAACTGATCTGCCCTGTTCATAATATTAGCTTCATCACAATATAAGTCTTGCATGTGCATAGAGCTATATCATATACTTACACATTGTAGACATACCTACTTGATGGCCTGAGAAAAGAGTGTCAAATGACATAAAACTCATATGAATGAATAAGTATGCATTGTAATATGCAGCTGCATATACATTATTACATCTTTACCTAGTATAAAGCTTTCCGCTGTATGTATGTTCCACTACACAACAGATTTTGATGCGGTTTGTTTTAATAAATAGAGTGATTCAAGAGGAAGATTTATATGTATAATAACATACATTATATTGTAGAGAAATACTGTCATAATTTATATGGCAGAACAATGTTTGCCGGGTCAGTTAGTATTCCATACATGATAAATATTATCTAGATTTATTCTTAGGAATTTGCAGTATCATAAATTTTAAAGTTAGGTGATGCTATTACTTTCTATGCATTTTCCTTAACAAAGCCTCTGTCAGGTCCTACTCGAGACTAATGGGATATCAGTGTTAGTAAAAATCGATTATAACAAGCTCGTTTTGAAATTTTATTTATGTAAATTTGCAGATATAATTAATACAAATAATGTTCATGTATATTGGGATCTATGGTAAATAATAAATCTACAACTGGTTTCAAGTTCACTGTCTCATACTGCCTCCCAAACATCTGCAGAATCCAACATGTTAATTTACATGACTCATTGTAATATAAAAAGGCAGTCTCGGAAATGTGGCATTACAAATACTGTCTTATTTCCTAAAGTTTACATAATGAGATTTTTATTGTGATAGTGATAAAAGACAAACTTAATCTATGTGAACATACTACTACCTGAATGGCTACAGTATGCATGCATGACTCATCAGGTTCCTCACATTCTAGGTGATTTTAAGTGCATACCTATGTCAACTAATAAATTCCTAAACAAGTAATGTGACAAACCCTATATTGTCTATATGTCATCATCATCATCACAATTTTTACTAAAGCTATCTGTACATTTTGTGTAATTTAAGACTTTCATCATTAATGCCAATCACTATTCACATCTATTAGGATTGTTTGAGCAGCATGTGTATTATATACATTGCTACGATCAAAGTGGTTATCAATTTATCCATAATCAGCATAATATAATAGTTGCACACAGTTTTTATTCTAAAATTAGGGATCGCTAGCTAAACAATCTAGATACAAATTAAGACTATCCACAAACAAATCATAAATAAACTGATTAACATAAACACTGAAATACTTAGTATGTTGACACTAATGATTTCATGAATGCATCCACATTCACACAGACAGAGAGCTATTCAAATTATTCATCGGACTCTTCATCATCCTTGGGACATACTGTCAACCAGGGGTGCTGAAGACACTCGTACGCAGTGGCTCGTCTATTGGGGTCAAAATCTAGCATTGGTTTCAAAAAATCTGCAAACTCCTCTGCATCTACTTGACTCCACTCATATTTTTCAGTGAGTACAGAGACCAAACCCCACGGTTTTAAGCCGGTTATATTTCTTAACTCACCTTTCTTATTAAAAAACACCTTAGAATATTTTCCAGAAGCGGCAATCCGTTTAGGAATATCTCCAAGGAGCTCTATAATGTGAGCAAGATGATCTTCATCTCGACTATAACCATCGCCAGAATGAGGTTCAAACAAGTAGTCTCCGGTTGCCAATTCAAAGGCCATACAAGCAGTGCTCCATATATCAGCGGAAGTGCCGTAACCAGCACCCAACAACACCTCTAATGAGCGATATTGCCTCGTTTGGATATCTTCAGTGAAATGCCGATGTACCCAGCAAGCATTACCCAGGTCCGCAATTTTAACTTCTAAGTCACACACATCAAATGCAGGGTCAGGTGTCTTATCGTTTGATTTACTTTTAGACTCAGAAATAAATGATGGTGGAGTATCGATCATCTCTCCTTCAGACATAGGACTGCATACATCATCACTACAAACACATTGCTTGTTTCTGACCTGAACAGCATCAGCATCTGTATCAAATGCTTCCTCATAGGCCTGCTGACCATCAACACACCCATTCACATTAGCATCATTCTCAGACTGTGTTGTCTCTATCATACTGCCCTCTTCTGGTGTTCGGGACGAATCATCATCTTGATACATCAGAGCGGGCTCACTGTTATGATCCACCTTTTTTTGTTCTTCTATTTCCTCAATTTGTTCCATCTGTTTCTTAAGTAGCATAGACTGACGTTTAGCTTTTTTCTTCAATTTTTTCTTTTTGTTCCTACTCATCTTGCCAGTGACAACTTGCTCTTGAAATTCCTTAGGTGCTGTGCTTATCAAGGAATGGGGTAATCTGAGTCCTAAGGAATGTAATTCAGTGGCCTCAGCTGCCAATTTACGTATGTAGGTTTCATCTACACACACCAACACGTTTTCAGGCTTGATGTCAGTGTGTATTATCTTACACTTGGTATGAAGGTAATCTAAACCTTCCAGTACCTGACGTATTATTGTTTTCACGTTTTCTCGAGGGATTCCTCTGTAATTGGACTTCAGAATCAATTTCAAAAGATGATGACCCAGGACTTCAAACACCATGCACACGTGAGTCCCGTTCACACCCGTTATTTTAAAATCGTTTAACAATTGAACAGTTTTATTCCTCTTTGGATAAGTGGGGTCGCTATCGCGAACGGCTCTCAATATTTTAATTTCGTCTAAAGCCGTTTCTGTAAAATGCGGCGCTGACTTGACAACTTTCAGCGCCACAAATCTTTTGTCAACTAGATCCCAACATAACCACACGGTGGAAAAGTGTCCCCAACCCAACTTCCTAGTGACGTGGTAGCGATTTAGGAATAAGTCTCCGATTTTGACAGGATGATATCCACCCTTGCAGTAGTCGGCGCTGTCCTCCTGTTCCTCGTCATCACTAGCGTACTGTTCGTCTTCGTCCTCCTCGATCGTTTCATTAGACGAGCTATGTGTCGGCTCAAGGCGATTTTGATTCTGATTGCGCAGGCCATTTCCTTGTCCAGCAGCGCCGTGATCATCCTCACGATTTTTCTTCTTTCCGAGTTTATGTCGCTTCTTTTTCGCCTGAATGGCGAGTACCCTTCTATTTACATCTGATTTAGAACTCATTTAGTAAATTAAAACACTTTTAACAACTTGGGATATATCAAAATTTTATCTTTTCATTTCAATCTTTTTGTTTGAGTATGGCGGCCGGTTGCAGACAGAACAAAATGCGCTCGAACAGGGACCATTAAAATGTTGCCATCTTTAACTGATTCCTTATTGTAAATTATTAAAGTTTAATAAATAGTCAAAATAATTATGAATAACGTTATACTACAACAGGCAGATTCTTATGAACTCTATTTATTAGTTATCAATTTATTCACCTTATACAAAAGTATAACTACTGGGCTTTCACCACGCTTACAATAATTTTAAGAAAGAGACTATAATGTTTTATCACATTAACCGCATCAGAACGGTCTCGATTATGAAAGGTTTGAATATTTAACAGAGTTCTGTAAAATATTTTATGATCGTATTTTGCTTACATATAATAATGCGATTTAAATTACTTTTTCTAGAAACAACATTATTGGAAAAGAAGTCTTTGTAAAATAATACATTTATTACAGTATAATTTATAACTAAATTCTATTTTCTAGATTTATTATCAACATCAAAATCAGGTTGATTTGATAAATCTGAATTAATTTTATTCTCCTTGTTAGACATCACTTTAACGGGAATCAAAAATATCCCACCAAGTGTAATAAACGCTCCCGCAACATAAAATGCATAGGAATATCCAAAATTATTTTTAAGAATACCGGCAATTGGAGTACTTATTAAGCTTCCTAGACCTTGGAACACTAAAATTATACCAGTGGCATTTGTTAAATTATCTAAACCATATAAAGAGACTAATACCATACTCTTCAAAGAAGCGAGGCTAGATATGAAGAAACCAAACATAAAACAATACGTGTATTGATAATATAAACTATATGACAAGTCAGATAATATTGTACTTATTCCTGATATAAGAATAGTAAAAATGAAAATCTGTAAAGGGTCAAGTTTACATGCTAATGCCCCTAATAAAAGTCTACCTGTTGCATTTGCCAATGATATAGCACTAACAAATAACATGCAGTGACTGGAATCTATTCCGGCATTTTCATTTCTGTATTGGATAAATACAAATGGCACTAAAAAACCTAAATAAATCAGGAAACCCGCCATACATAGACATAAAAAAGAGTTTTTTTTTAGTAATTTAGGATCCATCATAGTTGCCAATACTCTCCTTGCAGCAGTTGTAAAAACTCCTCGTCGTTCTCCCAAATCCGCAGCGGTCGCAGCTCTAGATACAGCCAACTGATATTCGAGACCAGTCTTGGCTTCAGGTTTTGTATCCATCAAACTTTTTTGATAAGCCGGTAGCTTTTCCAGTCTTCCGTTATAGAAGGCATCATCTCGGTACATTGGCCGGGATTGAGGTATATGCTCTTCCCATTGACAGAGCCGAGCCCAACAACTGCTCTTGTTTGTTTTTTCCGCTTGTATATTAAGTTCAATATTTCGCCTAGATTTATCTTGAGCACTAGTTCGAGAGATAATAGATTTAACTTGTTTCAAATGTCGTTGACTAATTCCACTCTGAGGAGAACACGCCGTGAGAGTAAGCTTCGACACGGGTGTAGTCGACGGTCCTGCTTGAGCCATAGAGGTCGTTTGGGTTTCACCAACTACTGCTGCAGCAGTTGGAAAATTTGCGTTTGAAACAGCGCTAAACCACCGTTCCGTAGCTGTTGGACGAAGAGTACCCGTTTTTGTACTTGATACTGTACGCTGTAGACCAACTGTCGACAAGTTGGGTAAATATGTAACTGTACGGGTGGGATCATCTGTAGTTTGAACAACTGTTAGTGATAAAATTGGTTGAAACGTCATACCGAAGAAATAGATTAAAGCAAACAATCCAGAATGAAATAACGTAGTAGTACGCCACCCAGCCAACTTCACGAAATAAGTATTCATAGGAAAAAATGTCATCGTACCAACACTAGATCCGCAAGCTGCAATTGCCAAAGCTAAAGAACGTAATTTTTCAAAATAAAAGCCAACGACTAATGCTGACGACATGTTAATTAGACAATATCCAAATCCCGCAAAACCTCCATAAAAAACACAAAGGGACGCGTAATTAGTTACAAAATACGAGGTCAGCAGTGAAAAGGAACTTAAAACAGATCCGGACATGATGCATGCCCGGAATCCAAATCGATTAATAAAAGCTGACGCTAAAGGGCCTGCAATAAAGTAAATTGCCACTGCTATTGAATTAACTAACGCTACTAATGAATCCGAGATATTAAAGTCACTTGCAATATCTGGTAGCATGCTGCCGAAAGTAAACGTAACACCGTCAAGTATACAAATACTCATAAATGAAGCTATAACCACAACCCAACCCCAACCACCTTCTTGTGGAACTGATATCTGAGCAGCAATCTCAGTTTCTTCACCGCCTTCTAAATTGTCTGGTCTAGTAACAATTCGGCTTGGTGTTGTTATGGCATTCTTCTTGGCTTCGTTTTTTACTAATATTGGTTTAGGAGGCATTTTCTACAAATGTATGTATTTGAAAACAATAAAATTTTGGCCTTGCTGTCAAAAAGCATATTTTAATTCAAGCATTTTATCTTTCTTACTTAGTTCTGTAGTGTCTAAATTTTAGACAGGTATTTATATGAAGCTTTATACCATTAACTAAGAATAAAATCATAGACATATACGGTATTTACATTAATTCCTTTGTAGGAAGACATATTTTTGATATTTTTTACCAATTGAATGGAAATTGGAATTTATAACATTACATATTTTTTACCAAAAACGAAACTCGTTAATAAAAGTCTCCTTATTCATATATAGCATTTTAAACGTAGAATGAATATGCATTTTTACCAGGCATTCATACTAGACCTTAGGCCACATCATCGCTTAATATCAGCCGAGATTGTGGCCCCATCCAGCCTATTTCAAATATAAAAAAAATCACATGGTAAAATCAATACAATTTAATACATGCTACGTACTATTTACTGTAACTGTTAATTACTATACTTATGGATATACTGAAACATAGATAATTTTAGGTTTCAAGGTTTGCAAGGACAGAGATATTTGGCATTCGGTGCTTTCTGCCCACCCCGCTAAGGACCTGGCGTGATGTTATGATGTTATGTACATAATTTTAAAAATACGAAGACAAGAAAAGACTTTTATTGGTATAAGTATGGATATTGGTATAAATATATTTAAAGATCTTGCATATTTGTTAGATCAATCTATATTTTGTTTTTTACCACATACAAATTTGAAACATATTATTAAAATCATCATTATCGTTATAAAATATATAATACAGACAAACGTATTTAAATGATTTAGACTAAAATAAACATGAGTCATATTATAGGTCATATGTAACTTTTAATTTATTTAAACAATAATTTTTTTGCGTAGTATGGCTTTGGAAATTAAGAGCTTGGCCTTTCCGTCAGTATTTAAATATTCTGTGGTCCGAACCTCCTATTGTTACAGATTAATTATCTGTGCCCACAGTGCGCGCTTTTAGGCTCTCTGTCATTCAACGTGCTGTCACTTTTACCGCCACCAACCGCCAAGCAAAACCTCAACGTATCTTGGAGGGAGAATTTATTTTATATGTATATAAAAGAAGTTTACAACAATTTGCAAAATAATACTGTGCGTATTCCAAAATGTCTCAAACTACAATCACTTCATTTTTTAACAGTAGGAAAAGACCAGCTTCAGATGATATTATCAGTTCTAAGAATAAGATTGCCCACATAGATCGTAGTTCGACACTAAAGTGTGGTCAAAAGATTCCTGCTTCGCTTAGTAATAGACTTAACAGCACCGAAGTACATAAATCAAAGGCTGATATTCCAAGACTATTTGAAACATCTTTAAAAGAATCAACAGCAAAGGACACCACAGCTGTAGTTTTTGCAAATAAAGTAAACGCTTCGAATGTTGCGAAACGTAATGAACCTTCTAAAAGTGAGAGTATTAACTCTGCCAGAAAGGAATTGAGTCTTGGGGACGTTAGAAAAAAATTGGCTGGAAGTTCTAGGTTAGCTGAATTGAGAGCTCGAGCAGATCAAATAAGTCAAGGCATCCAAAAACTTAAGGAGACTACTGAGAAACGGAATCTTAAAGATTTCAAATCCATTGACATTGCCATCCCTCAAAGGTAAGCTATTAATTAATATAATTTTCCAATTACTATAACAATCAAAGCTGCTTTTAATTTAGTGGTGGCCTTATGGTTCCTTCTCACTCACTCCAGCCTTCCAACTTAAACAAGAAAGCACAAAGTAATTTATTATTTGGTATGGATGGACATTCCATAATTTTAAAAAAATTTCACACTAAGGACTTACTGAAATCTTAAATGTATGAAAATGTGGCAAAATAATAACCTCAATTCTGCAACCCAGAAAAGTTACCATTATTTGTCTAAGTATGTGTGTGTTCATAGGCAATTGATTATTAATTTATAAATTTGTTCCAGTCCAAGCAAACGAGCTTCAATTGGCAAGGAATTGTCTCCCTCTAAGCAACCCCATCATAATGGTAGCCACGACTCCACAAACCAAATACCACTGTTATCCCCTCGGAAGGTGGTTGTTAGTCCGATTAAGAGTCCCAGTAAGGTAAATACAATATTATACAGTGTTCATGATGTAGCTTTTGCAAATTATTATGATTATGATAATGTTTCTTGATGACCATTCTCAGAGCTTTAGTTATGTTTGCACCATCCATCTAAGTCAGAGTAATATTTATATTCTTAACATATATGTAAGTGACAGCATTGAACATATCAAGTATCATACTACAAATAAAGAAGATTGAATTCCAATAAGAGAAAGAGTATGTTTGTTTGAAAAATGTTATCTTCCCAACAAGTAATGGATAATTTATATTATGCAAGTTAGGAAAGCACACAAGCTGTATTTGTATTGAAGATTCACTATAAAGTTAATTAGGTAATATATTAATATTACCTAATTAAGATATTAATCTTCTTAATTGATAACTAAGCACTCAATATTGGTCACTTTCTCAGCCCATTTACTGGATTTTGTTTTTAGGCTAAATTATCTATTCAATATTTCCGAAAACATAATATAACTTTTTGAATTGCTTACAACACAATATGATTATTAATTATTACAATCCACATTATTAATTGGCTGATTACAGGTTTACAGGTAATGATGGTGTGTTACTACTAATAGTTGTATATAATGCATATTTCTTTAAAGCTAATGATTTGTTGTCCTTTAATGACGTAAGTAAATAACCTTGCAGGTACCAGCATACATCAGACATGCGTCACTCGCTGCTTCACCAACGAGCCTTCCTCTGCCACATCATTATAGATTTCTTGCTGAACTTTTTCGTGGCATGGAAACAGTTGTGTCACTTTTGTACAACAGAAATGAAAAGATCACTTTCAATAAACTCAAGCCGTCCGTGCAAGAAATGCTCAAGAGAAATTTCTCCGAAAAGCATCTGGCGCAAATAAAACATTTAGTACCAGATTTTTATAATTTTGAAATTCAAAAAATTAAATCATTTGCAACATCTTCAAATAAGGACGGATATGAGATGATCATCTCTCCTATTATGCCCAATGATATTAAAATAATGAACCCGAGTGTTCTTCTCGAGAGACGCAGATATTTCTATGATACCTTACTCCAGTTGATCAAAAAATACCATGCACAGTATTTATTAACATTAGATCCCCCCATTGAAATACCTGACGATAAACTGGTTCGTTGGCATCCAGAATTTGAGTTAGAAAAGGTGCCAGAGGTTGAAAGCGCTAAGTTACCGGAGATGCCAAATGGAGAAAAACTCTCTTCGGCTCAAGATGTCCTTGCAAAAGCAAGAGAGCTATTTAAGTGTAACACAAAAATGGAGAGAGCTCTGGAAAAGCTTGCACAGGCTAAAGCTAGAGGGCTAACAGAGCAAGAAAAAATCTTAACAGGTATTAAAGAAAGTAAGAATGTAGGCTTATCTAACTCAACATCTGCTACAACACAAACCAGTGGCAATCCTGGTACTAGCGGAGTAACAATTTTAAATCCCGCATTGAGAAATTTGCCAGCTTCTTTACTAGAAAAGGTAAAAGCTAAACAGGCAGCCAAAGCTCTCGAATCAATGACAAGATCTTCCGAAAATGAAGAAAAGTTCCAGATCTATAGCCGTCTGCCGGATCTGGCGAAAACGTTGAGAAACATATTTGTCACAGAAAGAAAGAATGTTTTATCCCTCAATGTGATACTTTCGAAATTAGGCAGTACTTTTAAATCAAACGTATCTTCCGGGCAGTTACAAAAAGATATAAAAATACTGACAGATGATGCTCCAGAGTGGATTAAGTGGCATGACATAAGAAATACAACTTACGTAAAATTAGACAAAAGCACAGATTTAAAGCAAATTACATTAAAATTAGAAGCTTTAGCAGAAAAATATAAGACTGATTAATTTATTTCAGTAAGTTTTAGTTATACTTATGTTTGTAGGATCTGCAAAATAATTTGTAAAAAATTATCTTAAAATCATCATCTATGATTTGTATGAAATTTGCAAGTATTATAATGTTAGGTGTAGTTTGACCTCATATTTGAATATGCAATTATGTATTTTTTTCTTGATGTATACTTAATTACGGCAGAATTTTGACATTTCAATTTTTTTCTATTCATAACATTTATTGGACATGGAATAATTTTTGTGATTCATTTTTGGTATTAAAATGATTACTCAATATACCAACCAACAGTATAATTAACTGGACATGTTTTACTTGTTAAATTAGTATTAAGTTTAGTTATTACTTTCCTTTTACTTTGGAATCGTATTTTTCAATGTAATTATTCAAGTTTACGCCTGCCTAGTTTTTGAATAATTTCTGTGTGTTCTATAATTAATATAAATAAAATCAATGGTTGAAACCTCATTTCAATATTTTACTTTCACATACCATCATTCTATCTATTTAGGTGTTTTGCATAGTATGAATACAGCTGGCTCAGATCGCTGTCATGAATTGTTTGCAAAAAATTTATTACAATTCTAAATTTACAAAGGTTATCCCTAGGAAAGAGGGATTTTTAAAAACTTTTCTTCGCTCATTGGTTATTTTTTAATAGATTTAAAGAGTCACTATCAGATGGTTCAAGTAAATTTCAATAATAACTGTGATAATGCACCACACAGCTATCTGATACTAAAATAGGCAATTAAATGTCTGTGTTGTGGCAACAGAACAGGTTACATGTAAATTTGGGATTATTCAAAATGAAGATTAAATAAGCAAACAGACAAGCTCTTAGTCAAACGCTAGCCTATTTACTATAAAAAAGGCAATTAACGTGCATATATGTACAATATAATAGTTGTATAGATATTTTTATTACACCCAGATACAGAAGCTTGTTCTGTCCAAGTGGTCAACACATAAATGTATATTTTGGGTTGGAATCGAACCCAGGACCTCCGGTTTCACAGTCTCTCCGGCTTCTAACCATTCGACCTTGAGGCCAGTAAAACTCAAAGTGTACAATAATAAACATGTATAAAAGTTCCTTTCCCTTTTAACCACATATGGGAAGTAAGCATTGGTGTTTTATGAATGCACATTACGATAAAAGCAATGTGACACAAGCTAAGGCGGTTGTTCAGTATATCTATCTCGAATCTACTGCTGTTACGCCTAGCAGTCCTTTCAGCTTTACTCACAGAAGGTGGGAAACATCTGAGCGCAATCAAATTTGACACAGGATGAGACAGTATATGGAATAGAATTTTGTCAGAAAATAAATAAAAAGTTGTAGGATTAATGACAAAATAAATTTATTCTTCTAACAAAAGCGTGTTCTAAAAAAAGACAAATGTTAAGCTTCAAGCAATAAGTCGTAATTAGGTTGTATCTTCTGCTTGTAGTTATCAAGTATAGTAAGGAAAATATCACTGGGTACCAAGTACTGGCTGACAGCCGGATCCTGTAGCATGTTGCTTAAATATTCCAACTGTAACAAATTGTTAAAGAAAATTAAGGAACTAAGTAAATGTATTTCTAAATGTAATTATTCCCAACTAATCTTAGTCATTACACTGCTAAAATCAATTGAATACACATTAAAAATTTTATACGACTCCAGTATTTATAAAAGCGTCGTTGCTACTTAAAAAATATAATTAAATATTGTGGCGCGGCACGAGAGTATGGATAAGCCTACGGGATTGCCCCTGCCCTCACCACCAGAGACTGTTGAAAAACGAACACTACGCTGGGCCATCGCCGGCGTTTTCGTACGTGGCGCGAATTCTACGAGATTACGACAATAGTACGGTAAACTTACCAATAAATTAAATTTTTGGGTATCAATTTTCACCCTCTCGTCTATATTCTGACACTCCAGCAGCCTTTCAAACCAAGGCCATACCATATAATCTGCGTACCCAGGCTTATCACCACCAAGGAATTTAGTACCACGTTTCTTTAATTGATCTTGAATATAGTCTAAAGTAGTGTTGTACGCAATTATGTTATCTTCTGTAATGGTTTCTGGACTTCTAATTATTTTCATAAACATACTGTAGAGCTGAGGACAAGAGGTTAAATATGTTTGAGGTGCCGTGACTCTTTTTACTTAAGTAAACAGAAAATAGCTAGAAAGGGAAAGAAACAATTATTTTATAGTTAGTCTAAAAATTAGAATTTCAACATATACGTGTATCATCACAATTGAGTTTTACTTAAATATAATGTTCCCTATACATACCGGTCCAGCGGCTTCAACGATAACTTTGTCGTATGCTTTTAAAACTGGATCTTTGGGTAATAAAGGTCTTTGGGGGTAAACTTCGTCCAAGTATTCGACAGTTATCAAACTCTCATAGACACACACGCCGTCCTTAACTTCTATCGATGGAACTTTACCTGGGTAGATATATGGTTGAAAGTATAACATATTAAAGGAATTAGTATACAAGTGTAAGTAATCTAAAATAGGAAAGCGGGTTTTAAAACAACTAGCCTGCTATACTTTATGTATTCGGATGTTGTCAAAACTTATTATAAATGAACATAACAGGAATTGTTAGGGCATGTATACAGATATACGACTATATTTGTTGTTATTCAAAAGGGCATAGCAATCGTCTGCAAACTCACCGAAAGGACTTTTAGTTATCAGCCACTCTGGCTTGTCCATCAAGTTGATGTTCACTACTTCGTAATCGATGTTCTTAGCATTCAATGCCAAAATAGTCCGCTGTGCGTAAGGACAGAATCGCATATTGTAGACGCGCAGTTTCCCATTGTATGCGGGTACAGGATCACCTAAAAATAAAATAAACAGTACTGTATTAAGTAACTATTGTTTTAATCGCAACTTGGAAAAATGCATGTAAAATATGTTCAATCTTTAAAGATAAGTTAAAGTGAGCGCGTTGGGACTTTTGATTATGTTGCAATATTTTTGTAGTTTTGAAAACGTGTTAAGTATAGAAGCCTTGTTTCCGCTATCGACGTAGGTAACCAATAATCTGCACTCTACCAGCGAATAGTGAGAAGTGGATTGTAGCTAAAACCTCAGAAGCGAGAAAGTAAAAACTGATGCTGATGAATTATTAATTACCTGTTTAATAAAAATTAATAGATGGCAGAACATGCATTTAGTTCGCTCCTACACGAGGCAGTAGGTACTACATTTACTGTTATTTCTATCGTGAAGCAGATGTTACTAAACATTTTGTGCCTATATCATTCTAAACGGTGTAGATGGCGGCCCACTAGAGAGCTTATGTAACGAAGCGACTATCTCAGTCCAAAGCATCTGAGCAACCTTCATAGGACGATTACTAACTACTCTACTCATCTCAGTCCTATTCCCGATGTCGTGACACCGATGAATACTTATCATTATAACATCACGCCCGGTCCCTAAGGGATGGGTACAAAGCATCAAATGCCAAATATCTATCCTTACTAACCTGACGGTGAATAATAACTAAATAATATTCTTAGTAATACCAATTAATAACGGATAGATTAACACTAACAATCAACAGTCCTATTCCAGATTAGTTACAAAGCAGATGTTAATGTATGGCGACGTTGGGCGTCGACGACAGCCAGCATCCTCGCGCCTCCTGGGTTCTGCTATAAAAGTTTTACAAGCTATTAAAAATTCGGTTATGTATATTTCTGTACACATTACATTTGTTTATTTAATGCTTTATATAATTAAAAACTTGTGGTACAAAATTTTTGATTTAGCGGCGCCACTGGCTTAAGCTGTCAATTTTAAATGCTGCCCGATGTTTGTGCTATTTAGTGGTCTTTATTTATTTATTCATAATTATAGATTTAGTTATATCAGAACCAGCCCTAAATATGGATACCACTAAATTACGTTTTACACAAAGTTGAGAGTAACTACAAAGTAAGACACTATTGCACCCGAAATGATAATCGATTAAAGAAAAATCGACAAACGGAATCGATTGGGATCATGGCAACTGAACAGGCTCTGCCACGTCTTTTTCGATCAGCGATAACGACCAAGGTCCGAACAATCAGCCCGTGATTATAAACTTCACTATCACTACTTGAGAATTTTATGTGAATTTTATGTGATTACAGTGAAAATCGCGCACATAGGTACATAAATATTTTTCTATACCAGCCTGACTTATTCTTTACTCGGTGTATGTATAATAACAAATAATCGCAATGGTTGTAGAAAAGCGTTCAATTATTCCCTACTTATTTGTGTAAGTACTCTAGAGATTCAGATTTTTAGATAATTAAAATTTAGCTGCCACAAATATCTAACAATTTGTGAGCAATTGTTCCAGGTTTTCTCAAACTTGCAACCAATGTAATCCTACTATAGACACTACTAAAAGACAACTGCTATCGCTTAAAAATACTTTTCTATTTAAAATACTTTTATAATAAAAAAGTACAGGTACCGTCACAAAGACCTATATTTATGAGGGCAAAATTGACTTCCGTTGCAAATTGAACTCATTTCTCATCACGACTGCAAGTAGTTACACGCAATAGCTTAGTTGCTCGTGTAGCATTGTACGGGTAATATGTGTGAGCTAGCCAATCGGCAGCCATAACGTAAATTTTATCGCAAACTCTTTTCCATCACCTAGCAAATTTTTAAGAATTAGTGAACCCCAATTCTGGTAACCCTGCTCAAGAATGGATAACGAAATGTGTTATAACGAAAACGATAGGAGTTATAACGAATTGTGATCAAAGTTACCTATAAATAGAACAATATCTAAAGTAAATACATTAAATAAACAAGACAAGTTTTAAAATATGTAATAGCGTTCGTACTACTTTAAGCGAATATAATATATTGTGGATACAAATAGGTTGTTACGTTTTGAAGCAGTCAGTGCGAGAACTTAGTACGTAAGGTACATATATTTGTAGTAATATAATAAGGATTGTTGTTGATTACAGGAATTAAATAAAAAGTTTATACCTTTTCCTAAATGTTTTGTGTTGAAATTTATATTTCCCTTAACCGGTTGAACAGATAATGCAGCCAGGTTGCGATACGGCAAAACGTTTTCCAGTATTTGAGCAACTGGTGCTAAAATTCTGTACGACGACATAAGTAATTTGTTAGACTGCTATTGCACAATATGATGTTTTAGATCTGACATTAATGACTTCTCATTTTTGTACTTATACCTAGTGCTGTGTTATCTACGTATCGTGCAAAATATGTTATTAAATAAAGATAACTTTATACAGCATAACATATTTTTAATTGGATTGTTGCAACTGTTCCTTTTTTTTCTATATTCATGGTATAGTCATAAGTATGTTAATATACTTAAAAAAATTCATTAGTCATGTTCGTTATTTCAGAAATTAAATAAGTAAATAAAATACATACCTTTGCTTAAATGTTTGGTATTGAAATTAATTTTCCCTTTAACTGGCATAGTTGCTACTGTAGCCATGTTGCGATACGGCAGAACGTATTACAGTATTTGCGTGACTGGTGCTATTAGTCTGTACGAAGAAATTTATATATGCTCGGCAAAGCTCAATGTTTATGTTATCATAATGTTATTGCACAATAATTTTTATGTATCTGATAATGATGCGATTGCTCGATTTGTCGTAACAGTCGGACTGTTTTGTTACAGATTTATTTTATTTAATTATTTCCATCATGCGTTACATTCTTTACAGAAATGACACCATGAGCCCCGCCAGGGCGTGGCAAAATACAAAGCTATAAAATTTAAACATACAGAAATTGAGATTTATTTCTATAAATTTTTAACGACTATAATTTTTACAATGATAAATTCGTTCTTTTAGCATGAAGGTGCTTTCAGGGCGAATCTTCAATTTTTGTTGTTGTTGAGACTCTTTATCGAAAGGAAAAAATAAAGGAAGGGCTTGGTGTTCAACATGAAAATTAAATATACATAAAAATTATACCTACTGGCTTCCGTTACTAGTTAAACAGTTAGCAGTCCAACCAGAGCGTTCAAATATTATATAACTAACTGACCCGGCAAACGTTATTCTGTCATTTAAAATATAACAGTATTTCTCCACTATTTAATGGATGTTATTTTACATATAAACCTTCCTCTTCAACCACTCTATCTATTAAAAAAAACCGCATCAAAATCCGTTGCGTAGTTTTAAATATCTAAGCATACATAGGGATATAGGCACAGAGAAAGCGACTTTGTTTTATACTATGTAGTGATAAGGTACATACACTCAATTAAGGTCCATATTTTAGTCATCTTGACAGCGGACACTTATGACTGCTGCCTGCTCGTTCACAAGCAATCTAGCATTACAAGCAAATTAACTTCAGCCTGTAATACAGGTAGCATTACAATATCGTCCGATATTCCTAGCGTTTTATGTAAAATTTAATAACAGAATAATCCATAACCGTCACGGCACGTCCCATTACCGGCTGCTCGCGTTCCCATCAATCATTGGGAACGGCTAAGACGGCAATAATTAAAAGTAATTACTCGTGAATTAATAACAAACACACGGGTGGCCGGCGTGTCGTTCAGAGAGCAGCGAGTAATTGGGCTATTAGCTTAATTAATTTCGTTACCGCTCCTATTGTGATGCTCCGAGGCGGCGCGTTCTCATTGTGATACGTCGTGTAATTTTGTAATTTCGTTTTATATACAAGCAGCTCATTGAGTACCAGGACACCGTAAGCCGCAAAGCCACGACTTTGTGACGTGTGAATAATTTAACATTTGATTTAGTTTTCAGTGTTTGAGAAAAGTGGTAAAATAGTTGACGAATCGGAAAACCAATCCCAATAGTTACACCATAAACTTCTATATCCGATTTTTAAAATAAAAATAAATTATTTAATTTGAATAATTGTTCTTTTCCCGATACTTGATTGCTTGGTTGCAATGTCTACAGGAAACAACAAGCTACTTATATCTAATACTAATAATGTAAAGCTGAAGAGTTTGTTTGATTGTTTGAACGCGCTAATCTCAGGAAATATTAGTCCGATTTGAAAAATTCTTTCAGTGTTGAATAGCTCATTTATCGAGGAAGGCTCTAGGCTATAGCTTATGTTATATATAACATCACGCAAAAATTAATAGAAGAGGAGCATCAATAAAAAATATGTTATATGGCAGAACAACGTTTGCCAAGTAAGCTAGTTAAATATACGCTGTCGATAGGCATATATTTGAAAAAAAGCTATTATTTTGACTTCACAAACGGACAGATAAATTTTATTATATCAATCAAGATACAGATAAATTTCTCGTGAAGCATTGGAAACCAACTCCATATGTAGGCAGTCGCAAACACGTTAAATGAAAAGCGTGTTAACACTCGGCACGCAGCTGGATTGTCTGGTAACAATACAGATACCATCGCGTCCTAATGGCTGCTTTTGTCTCAACGCTGACAAGACGAACATTAAGTAAAGAGACGGTAACAGTTAAGTGTACAGATTTGTTTGATGTGACGACATTTTTGTGTACTTTCTAACAATTGTACGTTATATCATACGTAATGTCATTTTCGTGACATGTTTCGCTTTTACTGTCTAAAGCTGTCTTATTACGTTCGATGTCGTGATCAAAATTGAAAATATGCCATTGCTGTTGTATTATTTTATATTTTCCTCAACAATAAAATGTTATTTTTCGACTATGTTTTTGACTAGAATGCATAGGGACTCGACTGACCGAATAGATCGATTTATTATTTGAGATTCCAAAATAGTAAAAAGGATATTACAACATTAGGATTTTAATGGATATCCTTATCTAACAAAGATCAGAGATTATGTAGTTTTAATTTCGAAGAAAAAGGTTAATTTCAAACTCCAAACTATGCCAGCTATGTAACGATGTATGACCTTATCATATTAAACTTTGACAAACAATGTACACGGAATATGAACACTATTCACGAACACGGCACATGTTTCTGTTATATTAATGATAAATGACATATAATTTACAAAGTCGATAGCGAACGTCAATTAATTTGTAACGTAGCGAGCCATTTGCAACGAATGCATCCATTTACAGAGATCAACGACCTTTTGACGTGAATTAAAAATACTTAATTAACATGAATCTATGGTATAGATAATGTTTTATTCCGCCAATTCGATTTTAAGTGTTCACTTCTAATTCGCAGTTGCAGAAAAAAAATCCCGTCTCAGTCATTGTACGAATTTTCGCAAGCTAAAAATTAACATACTACAAATAGCTAATTAAACACGTTCCAAAAAGTCGCAGCCAATGTTGTAAAAGTACCTACGATAACTTTGTAAATGTCGCTAAGTGTTTTTATCATATAAAACAAAGTTTTAAAATAATAAATTTATATTATACTAGCTGACCTGGCAAACGTTGTTCTGCCATATAAATTATTTTTTATTGCTGCTTCTCTCCTATTCATCTTAGC
>DWUN01000637.1:0-21003 GCA_018249975.1 Passova gellias
AAACCGCATCAAAATCCGTTGCGTAGTTTTAAAGATTTAAGGGAACAAGGGGACATGACAGACAATGACAGAGAAAGTGACTTTGTTTTATACTATGTAATGATGATGCATGCTAATTTAATCCTCTATATATTATATAGTGACAATATTTAGAACAGCTACCGAAAGCCTATCTGATTCCGAACTAGGCAATTTTCGCCTTTTATAGACGAACCACTGTCAGACACTTGTATTCATCACATCTATATTTATCTTGAATAGGTATCGAACTCATGACCCCCGGTTCATCGCTTAGGTGACCACCGGACCAAATGATCAGTCGTATAAATAGGTAACACTGATAATTTGAAACTTTTTGACAAAGACATATCTGTTCGCTGTCTATGGAAATATATGGAAGAATTAAAAATGTATTTAAACGTGAACCTTTTCATACAGTTTCACTGCATCTGTAAAGCCATGTACAAACGACTACGTATTTACCACATCACCTCGAACTCAGTCAGTGTGAACTGTGCTTTATTAGCGGCGTGCGGTCACGCGGCGTTACCGTGCAACGAAAACCAAAAAAAAATCATGAAATATTTTTGCTTCATGCGGGATTTTTTGTTACAGAAATAGAAAAAAATAATAGTAAAGCTAACATTTTGTTTTGACAGTAATACCGACAAAGTAATCCCGTTTACATCTCACTGTTGGGCAAAATCACAAATTCTGGGGTACCTATACTCCGTTACGATGCTCCATTGCGGATGAACGGAGAATATCTGCTGTCAATTTACAAATTTAAACCAGCTATATACTTCTTTAATCTTCGAACATAAATTTATTAATATCATAGGCAAGTTGCAGATTCCAGAAGACTTGTTTAACTTCACTTACGATCCGTAGGTAAAAAGATGTTTTAATTATTCTTATCATTCTTCATTCTTTTTTGAATTCTGTCCGATTTGCCTCTTAACTTCGCGAAATCGCTGCGCCAATACTTTTAAGATTGGGTCGGTCTATTAAATCGGTTCGAATCTGTGTCACGGCTGCTCTGTTTCAAACACAGATGACATTCGAAATTGCTCCAGATGTCACTTACAATTGTAAGCCAAAAGTTAAGAATTCACGTGAACCATTTAAAAGAATTGTAGTGTACCAAATTTCAATAACCCATTAAAAATTAAAATTGAATTTATGCTACCTATAAAATCTTACCCGTACAGCATAAACAGCGCTTGATACTTTCTCACAATTCTCAAACGGCTGTTCAAGTAATCTCATTCCGCGAAATGTGTAAACAGCAATAATATAAATTCCGTCAGCGCTTTAACGATCAAAACTCGTGACGAGGCATACGAAACGCGTTATGACGAAATAATTGTAAGGAATCATATAAATTTTCTTAGCGTACGTTTCGGTTATGATTGAATTGCTTTTAGAGTATTTCGATAAAAAAGAGTTGATTTATCGGCAAAAATATCGATAAATTTTGTAAATCGTATTCAATTAGCATATTTTCGTGTTTAGTAGATCGTAAGGTAACGCCATTATTATCAATTATTTACAAGCTTTTTATCGTTAAGTTGGTACACGTGAGGCCATAATCCACCACGCGGGTTAAGTATGGATTACCAACCTTCACATAACTCAGAAACTATCGTAGGAAACTATTATACCTAGATCTTGCAACATAAGCACAAGACACATTCTTGAAAGGTCTGGTAATTACGAAGAAGACGGCACGAAACAGCTGGCTTCAGAAGACTCAGAACCAGACCTATATCCAGCAGTGTACTTCAGAAGTCTGCTGGATAACTGGTATGTGAAAGATTTTTAAATGGAACTTTTGTTCCTTAACGAGGATTTGTAAAACAGTTTCCTAGCACAAATGTAAGAACAAGTGTACACTCGTTAGACGGAGGAATTATGATTTTTCCTGGATTTTTTTTCATGCGTACATTAATCCTGGCGTTTGGTGACGGCAAGTTAAAATGCGAGATGGTTTTTTGAAATATTCCAGGAAATATTTCAAACCGAAACAAGGACCGATATTGCGTTCTGGAACTGAACTTTAAACTATCGATGCGTTGTATTTTAAAATCATAATTTTAGTGTCGTAAAACTAAATTATTTTTATACAGCAACTGGTTACCGAAACATTTAAAAAGCCTTTTTATATATACCCTTCATTGTCCCCCTGCTGGGCATGCGTATCTTCACATTCACACAAATGATTTCTTTTGATTGTTAACATTTTCATTCATTTGCTTTCATGTTCTGTACCGTTTAGTGTAATAGGATAAAGTATCGTTATCACTAAAGCACACATTTCGCCGAGTCATGCAAATATTGTGCCATATAAGAAGACGAGCAGATATTTTGTATGAAATGTTTTCCACCTACGCCCCTCAACAAACGACCGTCATTACACACAAAGTGAAGTTCCCGAGCAATAGGATACGCGGGTGAAACTTTTAATATGTACGACTTCGACACGACGAAAATCATCTTTATCGCACACTCAATTCAAACAATAGATAATACACATTAGACATTTAACATTTTGGTACAAATGGCGGTCTTATTACTTTATAGTGAGTAATTTCAATGTCTGATTTCTTTTTACTTCATTAATACAAAATTTTATAACACTTTTTTCGGGATTTTAAGGAGAACTCACTATATTGGAATAAAAACAAAACTGAGAACTTACATTATATTAATAGTACATATAATGACATAGCTAACACAAAGATATAGGTATGATATCACGTGCATTTTGGTTTAAACTTCGTATTTCTTTAGTATTATTGTTTTAATTACACCATCTTGCAATATATTAATCAAATCTGTTAACGCTAGTAAGCTCAACGCTTGGACTCAATTCCGCACTTTATTCCGTGACTATTCTAAAAATCCTTAAACTATATTCAATAGAAATAAGGTGTCCATGAAAATGCATTATCAAGTTGATTTTTCTAGTGATCTGTACAATTTTTAAAAGGTCTGATTTATGAAAAATTACAACATTATTCTTAAATAATAAATCCCTAATAAAAATCGTATGTACTTCTTGATAATATTCGAAGAAACGATACTACATTTATTTATGTCGTACGACTTGTGATTTACATCGCGGCTCGTAAATAGTTCGCATTCAACGCAATTTATACCATACATGTGTAGTACTGTAGCAGAAAGTTTTGGGCGCCTCCCACGACAGAGCTTTCAAATTGATTGCCTAAACAATAAATTCGTGTCAGTGAAGCTTGAGCACACATCCCAAAATAAAGTTCACAGCGTGTACGACAAGTTTAATTAGCTTAGTTCTACGATAATATGTACAAGTTAATACTTACATGAATTGTTTGGCTTTAAAATTGTCATCTATGTTACAAATAAATAAAATTAGTGTCTATTTGTATTAAAATAATCGCCTGTTGATAAATCCATATGTATACGGTACATACCAAAGAAACATTTTTTGTCTGTCTGTCTGTCTGTCTGTTTGTTCCGGTTAATCTCTGGAACGGCTGGACCGATTTTGACGGGATGTAATAATGATTAACTTAGGTTACTTTTATTTCATTTTGAATTAAAACGAAGACGAAGTGACGAACGCAACTATTACTCGATAAAATTACGTCAAATGAAGTACAACAAAATGCTTACATGTTTTATAAATCGCAGTCTTTTAACACGCAAAATAAAAATCGATCATTGCGTATAGAAAAGATTGAATTCGACAGTTCGCTTTGTATTTTGAAATTGATAAAAATATAAGTAATGTTTGTTATTAGAATCCACCTTCGGGACATACAATTAATATATAAATATACTATTACCATTATCTATTGTAATTATATTATTCGGTTCCTTACTTTCTTTTATTTATTGCTAGATCTTGTAATTTGTACTGCCTATATCATATCAATATTTGCCTTTTTAAAAAACTGCGAGCCGTCATCGCATACCTCATAATTGCCAATTTAACGACAAATCAGATAAACTTCACAAAATCCCAGTAAGAAATAAACGTGAAAGGTGATTTTCGCGTCAGAATCTCCAACCTTGAATTCTTAGCGTTTTCAACAACAAAAGCCACAATGAAACACTCGTCAACCCCCCACCACCCCTACCGTTCGCTTTACTTAACAGAAAGTTCAAATGAACATTATCTGCTGCTATATTTATGCTATGGTTGGTACGTCTTTGATATCGTTTATATTCTTACAATATTTACCCTTTGTATGACATGGTAATCGATAAAACGATACATAAGATTCAGTGTAACTGAATCTATAGAATTTCCACACTTGTATGCAGAGGAACAATTACCATTAATGACAATATGGGTTTCCTATATAGTTTAGGTAGTAGCAATGGTTCTGTGTGGTACTAGTTATCCCTTACAGTAAAGTATATAAGGTTGACGTGGACTTGTGGCAAAAACACTGGTGTTTATTTCCTTTTTCAAATCTCTTATTGTTCCATTGTTGTTGTACACGAGTATTCTTTCTTAATCAGGAGTGTAAGAACGTAGGTTAAGTATCATATTATCAATTTAACAGATCAGTACTTTATAAACAATTCTATTGTTCTCATAAGCTTAATACAATGTATAATCTATAATGAACCGATATATGAAATCGTACTGACCTTGAGTTTAAAGGCCATTCGCACGCGGCAAGTTGAACATTTATTTGAGAAATGCTTTTATACAAAATATACGAAACAAAATTCCCCGGCGCCCCGCGAGTCCCTTGAATGCGCATCACTGCCATATCTGCGAGCTCTCAAATGAAAATTACCGCCATATTTCTGTTACGGGGTTTTCTCTGACGCGGAGCTTATGCACAAAGGCGCTAATGGAATGTTATGTTTGTTATGCAGCCTGAATCCTTTTACCTTTGTGTTTACAGTTGATGTTTAAAATTACAATTGTCATTGTTTAAATCACGGCGACACGCAACATTATATTCAAGACGATTCGAGGGGCGTATTATTCTACATTTTATTACAAATTTGTGTTTGTTTTAATATAGAATCACTTAAGATAGATATTGTATACGTGCTATCAAAATTTAACGCTTTTTGCTTGTATTTCAACATAAGCTCTTTGCAAACGTTAATAGTACATTATCTTTTTCCAATTAACGTATGAAAAATGTGTTACATATTTATCGGAAGGCCGTAGCTACAAATCTTGTAGAAAAAATCAAAAAAGCTTTAAAAAAAAAATTTCAACTCCAGGCATCGAACGAAATCTATATAAATATTGAGAAATGTGACCGGAAGGAAGTCGAACGGCAAACAGATTGTATACATTTTTCAATATACATAGAAACCCAAAATTAAGCTCATCCATTTAAAACAAGTATATTGAAAAAATCAATGTAATTTAATAATTATTAATTTTAAGCTTTATAGTAATAATTCGTATGTTATTAATCTTAAAATTAATATTTTGCTGTAAGCTTTCTATGTATCAGCTGTTTTCGACCTCTAATGAAGCCAAATATATGTAGGTGCTTTCAATTCTGTATCACATTAGTACTACACATTTACTTGAGAAACTATTATAATCAGCTCCGTGTACAGTTCTCCTGAATGTACATTTAAAAAGTGCAATATTTAACATAAAAGAGAATGTAAATTCCAGTGGGAGCTTAAGGTTTTATTCATTTTTACCTTCCCTTCTTGTATAGGCTCAAACTCCGCTGGGTCTGCTAATGACTATCTTTTCTCGAGGATGTGTTTTGAACACATTGAAAGAACCCTATTTAAACTATTTTTATGTAATCCTAGTGTGAATTGAGCTTGGGTTTTTTCGAGATCTCATGATTATTTTACAATCTAAGAATTAAAATACACGTTTAATAAAGAATATGTCCCCTGTCAGATGCAACGGAGACAGTCCTCATCCTCGGTAGATTCTTCTAATATATTTCCATGTATCAAAACTCTTTAGTGGCACAATAAAATATACCATTCACAATGTTCTTAGGAAACATGTTACTTCAACGTTTTGTGGAGAAAATATGTTCAATTTTTCCTGCGAAAAACCAACGAGGCTACTGAAATCAAACATTGCACACAAAATACAGCATGCACTGAAAAGCGCTGCGATTGAGATGCATTGTTCAAGCACAATGTGGCCTTACTCCAATGGACATGCATCGCACGGATTCACACATCCGAGGCTTTATGTAAAATGCAGATGGAATGCAGATAAAAACAAGTACCTACATTGGTAACGCATCTTACATGACAAATAAGCCTATTCAGTGTGCACTCCTGCATCTTCTATACATATAATAAAACTGTAGAGGAGTTCAATTCTGTACATTCCTTAGGTGTCTTCATACAAGTGACACAAGCCAAAAAACTTCATTTTGAAATTTTTGTCTGTCTGTTTGTTTTTCGGCTTTCGCGCAAAACTAATGGACGGATTTCGATGAAACTTTTTTGTTATATAGCTCGACAACATAAAGGCTATAATTTATTTTGAATTTAATAATAATTTAGAATCTAGAATTTCATGTGTCATTAACCCCTTAGGGGTAAATGCTATATAAAGAACCTATGTGAACCTCTGGGTCAGTCATTCTCTCAGTTACCTTATTGTTTTATTTATTGGATGTTTTAATTGACAACAGGTTGCAACAGGACTTACTATGGGGACATCGGGCGTACCTACGAATTGGAACTGCATAGACCCCGGGAGGACCTGGTCCCGTACATCTGCCTCCTAACGATCACAGCTGCTGGCGGCGTGCATGGTGATCTAGTGCAGGTCAGTTTATAGGTATATAAAGCGGCCGAATTTCTTGATTTCAATCAACGTTAATATGAAAACGATTAATACGTACCATACTTTTATAATTAAACTACTAATGTTATTGAAATGAAAATAATTTCGGGTAATTTTTCCATTTTATAGTACCCAGTAGCATCTGCCATATGTTGCAGCCAATGGGAATCATATTGGAATTATTACTTTCATTATTAAAAGAATATTTGAATATTTTATTAATATCCTATTGTAGGTTAAAATTTTAATAATTACACTAAATTATGTTTTTTTTTAAACATACATTTTTTTTTAAATTTTTTATTGAGTTATAGATTTGCGTTTACGAGCTCACCCGGTGGTAAGTGAGGTGCAGTCTATGATGAAGCACGCTTGCCTAGAAAGCGCCTATTCGCTTTTGTTATGAATATTTCCAATAGTCAATAGGAAGTACGAATGCTTACTATTGACGTACACAATGAACATAAATCGCAGCGCATTTTTTAAGTACACGTAAACATAGAGTGAATAGGCAACTAATAAGCAAGCGTGCTACACCCTAGGCCACATCATCGTTTACCATCAAGCGAGGTGGTGGCCAAAAGCTAGTCTATTTCAAACATAAAAAAAAACGTAAACGAGGAAATCTTTTTTAAGCGAATACCTATCGACGTGTATTAATTGTGAACGGGACTGACAAAATCCGAAGTGGAACTTAAATATTCGAAGTGGGTACGTAAAATGAAAAATGTTCTGTCAAACGTCTTTACCAACCTTTGAAATATAAGCACGAGGGCCCTTTGTAAACCGCAAGACCCCACTCTTTCCGTCCTTTCTCCCTTTTTATGTAAGGGCTTGTACACACTTGTTTCAGAAATAAAACAAGACTAATATTACATTGTATCGTGGTGAACATAGTAACGAAGTCGTTATAGCCTTCCGGTTTGAATTTCCGTCTCTCGTTCCGAAGGTGTGGGTTCGACTTCTGGTATGCAGTTCTGACTTTTCAGTTAGATGTGCTTTGTAAATTAAGAATTCAAATATTTTACGTTATAGCGGCGAAAGAAAACGTGAGGAAAATTGCACATATTACAATTCTGCTTGGTGTTATCCGAGGCTTGTAAAGTCTGTCAAACCACACTTGACCAGCGTGCCAGACTATGTCCTTGAATGTTCGCAGAGAACTACTAACTCGCAGTGGAACTATAGAAGGTTTGAAAATAAAGTTGATGTGATGATAATATCCTTTGAAGGATCGTCAGGGTTCAAAGATAATTTCTACATTTAGTAGGATCTTCTTTTAATCTTAATTATTATAAATCACCCAAGAGGAGAGAACAGAATGCTTTTAGCATTAAGTCCGCCTTTCGGTCACTTATAATAAATAAGTTTGAATAATAAAATATGAATAAATAAATAAATTATTCGCTATTTAGTCCTCACGTGTGCACGCACCCTAATTCGGTAGCGACATGGGACGTCCACGTACCGTTTTCATTATCTACGTTCCCCAAATTGAAAAGTACTTCAATACTGTTTTCATAACTTCTAATTTCAACTTCAAACAGTTTGGAAACAACTTCGGACGGTATGGGCAAACAAATTTATAAATCAGTAAGTATTTTTCAACTTTACTTTTAGTTATACGCAAGCGGTATTTTTATACTATGAATGAAAGGAAAATGGCGTTTGAATTAATTCAATCTGAAATATTGAATTATAATTATTCGAATAACGATGTATGTTGAAATATGTTAACATTGAAATCGCGACAACGATTTGATTGAAATGAAAATTCTGGGAGAGACAGGTTTACTTAGAAATCTAATAAAATCAACTACCTACCTTGTATGTTAAATATCGTATGAAAGATCACAAATCTCGCTTCACGGCTACTACGATGATATGTTTTTATAATCAGTGTTATCTTACTGATATAGTAATATCAGAAATGTTCGTATTTTAACGAAACAAAAGACGATCACTTTAACAATAGCCGTTATTACTAAAAATAAATTTCTGGTTTAAATGTTATATACATTCACTGACTCAATAGTGACGTCACTATGATGTTTACAATTTGCCGTGACGTCAACGATAAACCGCTGGTTGTTTTAGCGCTATTAAGGTCATTGTCTGTAACGCTGACCAAATGTGGACTGCACGCACACCTCAAGAAACATTACACACTAACATACTGTAAAGTGTACTAGGTAGGTATGATATTTAATTTTAATTTATAAAACGCACGTAACTTTTAAAAATCAGATATAGTGCAAGGATTTTATCGCAGACTACCGGAGTGAGAAACTGAAAATGAAAATAGGCAATGATTGCTTTCGGAATTACCTAACCATTATGAACTTTAATCTCATTACGAGTGTCAACGACTCGTGCTCGCTTCCCGTAACGGAGCTCATTAGTAAACAACCAAACTTATAACCTCAATATTGTATTAACAAACTTGGCATTGACGTGGTAGGCGGATAATAAAAGAAAACTTTGTCGCAACTAAAACCTGATACTTTGCCCTAAATCACCTGACCGTAACCGACAAGACAAATTCCTGGGCACTGGCCAACATCGTAAAAAGCTTAAAACGCGACAAATCCGGAATAATCCGGCCAAATAATATATCTTGTGTTTTAAAAGCTAAATAGGGTTGTCAATTTTAATTTAGGTTTAATGTTTGTAACTTTTTTCCAATTGTGGAAGTAAGAATGGATAAATAAAACACGAATGAATTTTTTACGTGTCCATCCTCTTACTGTGGGAGAAGACCCGGTCCAGCAGTAGACCACTAAAAGAGTCCAAAAAAAATTATTTGTTGCGTATGTACTTTAAAGTTACGTACAAGTCGTTTTCGCATGCTTCTGTGTGTAAAAAACATTTCGTGTGTCGTGCTTTTTGAAATGTAGCTAGCGTGTTGCACGACAATTTTAGGTATTAGTCAGCTAGTATTATGATAAATGTACTTTGGTAACGCTAAAGTACACTATTTTATTACGAGCTACGTAATTTATGTACTTTCTTTGTGTTATACGATTTACTGTGAAGTTTTCGCATTACGACAAATGTATGCCAGCCGTATTACGACATAAGCGATTCATACATTTGTTATATGACATACGAGTACATAATTGAACATTTCGAAATTGTTAACTTCACCACATAGTATAAAACAAAGTCGCTTTCCGCTGTATGTCCCTATGTTTGCTTAGATCTTTAAAACTACGCAACGGATTTTGATGCGGTTTGTTTTAATAGATAGAGTGATTCAAGAGGAAGGTTAATGTGTAATAACGTCCGTTGTATAGTAGAGAAATACTATTATAATTTATATGGCAGAACAACGTTTGCCGGGTCAGCTAGTATACTATGTAACGAGAATTTCTTGTGTAGCTACCCTACATTTTCTTTGAAATATAAATATTAATATATTCCTTTCAGTGTATTGATTCGGAAGAAGTACCTAACCTATGTCTGCTTTAATCATCATTTAAAATCATAGATTTCTTTATCTATTTTAAGGTAACTACTTTAATTATTTCTCATAACAATCTTTGTTTCACAAAATACAGACCACCATGACATTATTACATGATTCAGAATATTCGATTCATAACTTAATTAAACATATTTGAGAGAAGTTAGATGAACGTATATTAACACCTTTAACAGCACCTCTGCAATTCAACGTAACGTACTCCGCATTGAAGTTAATAACCAGCACTGGTATAAACGTAACCGTACACTGGTTACTGGTTGTCGGAGGAGTCAAAAGTCTCCGAAACCGGCGTGTATGCATGAAGAGAGTGATGAATGTAGACGAAGCGCGTCTGGTTTGCAAGGACAAAGATATTTGGCACTCGATGCTTTCTGCCTATCACGCTAGAGACCTGGCGTGATGTTATGTTGTTGTTGTTGTATTGACTGCCGAGAATAGAATGCCTGAGCTCTTTCGATAATCCAACTAAGTAGACCTTTTCACTCCTTGTCATACATTTTCGTTAGCTGTCTTAAAAAGTAAAGAAAAACCCTCATAACTCATACTGACAACAACGCCGTACTTTAATACAAAACGAAAATTTACATGTATTATTTAGGTAGTGCTGATAAGTAAACTAATGTTACCTAACACTATAGAAACATATTTATGTACCTACAATATGTGAAATGGATAAATCCCGCCATACATCACGACTGTAGAACAAAACTTATTGGTTACAGGGTATTGCGAAGGCAAAGATGAAATTGACTGCCCTCACTTCGACTCAGAAAAGTTTAATGAAATTTAATAAATGGTCGAGGGAACTTACTTTCCGTAATATTTATGAACACGGACGAAAATCTTTCAATCTTTACGACCCCCGACCGACGTAACGTTGGGTAGAGGAAACGTAAAGTCGAAAATTAAGAAGTTTATTTTCAGAAATGCTTTCGTTTGTGCTTGATTTAAACTGTAAGTAGATACTTATCTAGATTTCCCATCGTTCTATATTCCTTTTAGAAATATCTGACAGATGTAAATCATACTGTACATGAGATTTATGCATATTTTCTGAGGTATTTCAAGCCTGACGAATTGTATTCGTCCAGCTTCGAAGACTAAGGCTGTCTCGGTGCTAACAAATTTCGGGATAATATTAGCAATGTTCGCCAGCTAGATGCTCAAAAATGACATAAAAATGTTACAGTTATTACTGGCACAGAGTAGTACATATAAAATAATTACGGCTTGTATAATTTTAACCTTAGTCCGCAGAAACAAAGCGTGTGTAAACATTAATAGCGTTAATTAACCCGCGATTAGCAAGCGCAGTTACGGGTTACGACGGCCCGGTTCGCGCGGCCGTCGTTACACCGAATATGGCATGTTTTAAATAGCCACCATATAAAGCACTATTGCTATAATCAATGAGATAAGAAGTTAATGAAGCTCATGAACCCATTTTGAAACGTGAGCTGTTGTTCGAAATCAAATTCGAAATTTAAATTTTGTAAATTGTAGTGGCAGAGCTGGATAGTTGACAATGCGTTGCCGACTTCCGAGGAAAGTATTCTTACGTTTTCCGCGAATACTTAATATATCTTTCATACAAGTACCTATAGGTAACTAATAGAGGTCCAAAATATATTACAAAGTACAAATTATACCGTCTAAATACACCTCATAGTTCCGGTTGACTCAGGCAAAATAGGTGTAGGAAAAGCTCTCGGCAGCCATTTTAAATATATTATATTGCTATCTCACTTTAGTAGACGAATGAATACTGAAAGAATAGCAATAATTAACGTTTAGGTCCTGTACTTATGTAAACAACCATACTCTTAGGATTTATCATATACGCAACTTTTAAAACAGATAATAATAAAAATATCTCGGGACAACCTCCCAATTAACAGACAGAATTCGCAGACAGCTAAAGAAATACGTAATACATATTTTAAATACACACATACAAATATAGATAAATTTATTATTTTTATTTTACTTCTTACTATTTTTTTTTTGTTATATTATAGATTTTTTTTGCTTTCTTATCTTTTCTTTTTGTTCTGTTTGTTTGTAACTAGGTGTCACCCGAATAAAAAAAAACAAAAACAAATCGGACACTCAAAAACAGAATAAACGTTGAATATTTGTCTTCACATTTGTCTTATGTCATATTTATTTGTCTTTAATGGGAATTGAATCAACAACGCCCCGGACAGCGGCCAGGTTCACTAGCTACTCAACCCAGCCAGCTAATAATACAGCAGCTGACATATTTGTAAATATCCATTAGTCAGTTATGGACCTCTTTTAATAATAGCTCTTTGAAATACCAAGTGCCTAATTTTATCTGAAACCTTTAGAAATTCGCTTGGCATTCACCACACCTAGCAATAAAGGCCCCTAAGCCTTTACCCTCGCAATTATGAGCCCTCCTCAAAGGTTTATAACGTTTTAAAATTTCGTCCTCTACCTACCTTTTAAAATGATCCGACCCAGATCTGTACAGATATAGCCCACTCAGACTAACCTAACCTCAGCTCGGTTCCAATTTAAGCTTCATTGTTAGTAAAAACTAAATTTTATTCAACATTGGAAAGGACCCAGCTCTGTATCGATAAAGAATAAACAATGTTACGTAAAAGCAAAAATAATCCCTTGAATTAGGAATGCTAGTTATTATAGGACTCTTTTTATTTAATTTAAATCTGGCATAGAACGCTTTACACCGTGTTATGGTTATATGTATTAGGTATCATTATCTACATATATTGATCATAGTATACCACACTTCCCTAATCACAACATAGTATAATACAAAGTCGCTCTCTCGGTCCCTATATCCCTATGTATGCTTAAATCAACGCGCAACGGATTTTGATGCGGTTTGTTTTAATAAATAGAGTGATTCAAGAGGACGGTTTATATGTAAAATAACATACATGATATAATAGAAAAATACTGTTATAATTTATATGGCAGAACAAAGTTTGCCGGGTCAGCTAGTTCGATATAAAACATAATATAGCTATTTTTATTTAATTCAAGAGAGGCCCCGAAAACATGTCTAGGTTGTTCATTTACAGTGCATCTCAGTTAATACGTTTTATTTAATTTTATTTCTGATAAAATATATACAGTTATGTAGATAACTGGGTATCCTTTTCATCACAGTATATCATTAAAATTGCGCTATAAAGTGTTATAGTAAAAATACCATCACGCTAGGTCCCTAACGAGGTAGGCAGAGAGCACCGAGTGCCAAATATCTCTGTCCTTACAAAGCTGACGTACTTCGTCTACATTCATCACTCTCGTCACGCATACACGCCGGTTTCGAAAACTTTTGACTCCCCCGTCAATGTTAAATTTAGAAGTCCAATGCTGGAAATAGGTGTCCCTTAATCGCCACCACTCCACCGCCTCTCGGGTGCGTATTATTCCTATATTACTATGAAAAATTGGTTATGTCATAACTCGTGTATTTATAATATGAAATATTCGCAACAAAATGATCGTTGGAACACGAACTTAGTTTATTTAAGGAGAAATACGGAATATTCTCGTCACTCGCGTTAAGGCGGACGTGTTTCGAATCCATATTAATATTCTTAAAGTAAATCTGTCTCTTAGGTTTTTCCATGAAATCACCTCACATCACCCATCACCATAAAAGTTTAGCAATCTTTACTCAAACAATTAAATGAATTTATTCCAGACACGAGTTTATATTTTGTAACTAAACAATTATGAAACGTACTTTGTGGCATTTCGCTAAATGTGTACAACTTTAAACTCGCAACAACAAAACGTCACATACATATATCATTCTCGAGCGTATGTGTACGACGTTGCTTGACCACGGTCAAAATAAAATGAGCGTTGGAACACGGATGTTGCTTATCTACCGCTACGTTCATGGTCCAGATGAACGGTCCAGTTGATGGACGTGTTTAAGTAGAAAAGCAAAATTTAAATAATTCTTGTATGTACGGCCACCAATTATTTTTTACAAGCTAAACCGTCGTTTAAATTTTTTTTTCGTAGCGACTTTTTTTTCATTTATATTTTGTATTCAGCCAGTAGTTTACATTCTGATGATAGGTTGGTTAAAATTGTATTATTCTATTCTTAATCCTAAGTTAATATTTTATGACAGCACTTGTATATCTGATAATTATTATACATGAAACATGATATATACGTATTTAAGGAAGCCTGGAACACAGTATTTACTGCGTTTAATCTTTCACTGAGAAGAAAGTAACAACTTTAACTGAAGACAGTTCGACAAGCATTGGAATTCTTTGTAATTACATGCAAATTAAAGGCTGGCGTAACAAATGACTCGCTGCTTTACGTAGAAATAGGCAACGAAGGAGAAATGTCCTTAAGTAGCGCAATTTGAACCACAATTAGATTAATGGTGTTTCTTTGTCTGTGTGTACTCACCTATTTATATACAGGCAGCCGCCCTTATTTACAGTAAGGAAGCCTGACGATCGTCACATCTTTTTTATATAGAAGAGTACATTATTATCGACAGATTAAAAAGAGATAAAAAACTGCAACCTATTCAGCAGTATGTCACACTATTTCAATGACAGTAGAAGAGGCGAAACAAGCCCCTCAAGACAGTAGCCAGGGGAAATACATATTCACTGCCTAACCCTATGCAAAATAGACATGACATTAATGCCATATTTATGTAAGGTTTATTGAAAAAAATCTAGATTGACTCTCAGAGCGTTTAAGTATTATTTTATTGAAGTAGATATATTATAAATAATCGGTTAACATTTTTTAATTTGATAATAATTGTATAAAGTATAGACGAGGTTTGTAACATCTGCGCGTTATTTCATAAACTGTAACATTAAAGGGATAATGCATTATAAACAATCAACCTTCCGGTCGCCGGGCGGCCACGGGTGACCTGTTTCGAGAGGGTGGCCCGACTCGTATAAAACCAATATTGTTTTATATGCTACACGTTTTCGCTTTTGCAATACATCCATCGAATAATGAATGTTGGAAAGAATTTCGTGAATTAGGTTTTTTTTTTTCATAAAAACATTCGTTTTCTTGAGTGACAGCATTTAATGTACTGTAAATGGATTATAATGTAAACTCTAAATAAAATCGAAGTAAGGCATTATTGAAAGAAAAAAAGGAAAAATAATGTTACTTCTTTTTCTTGCTTCTTCTTCAATACCCACACTGATGTAAGTACAATACAAGGAAGTTGTCAGATATATTTTTTACCTTCTGCAAGCACTAACATGTAATATGGACATACAACATCGCTGAAGACTGGTAGCAGTCACGCTGCTTGTCCAGAACCAAACAGCACCGATCTTTTGCAGCACCCAATCTGAAGTCAGCAACAGGCTAGATATAAAACATAGTCCTAAACAGCAAGTGATTTTTATTTGGTCGTAAAATAACTCTAGTATATTCATGATACCACATAGGTCTCTATAGGAAATACTGGATACCGAACTAAACATTGGGTTCCTCCCAAAAATGTATCTATTAACATTATCTATCTTTTCCAACGTATTATTAACATAGTATTCGTGGTAAACACGCAAGCTAGTGTTATATCGGATTACTGATTTAGTTGATAGTTTTTTGTCAATTTAATACGAATAGTCATTTTTCATCTGTATTCAATTTGTAACTCAGTCGTTCGAAACAGGACTGTCAGTTATTACCAAGGAAAACATCCGTGTATTTGCTTCTCCGGTATAAGTAATGACAATACGCGAGAGGAATATTAACACAGTCCAAAGGAAACAAAATAATTTATTTGCACAAAACAAATGTAGGTGGATACAAATATTCTACGAGGACATTTAGATCGAATTAAAACTAGACTTACCAAACCAGTCATTTTGACTGTTCGTGCAATTTTAATTCAAAATTCCTACTACATACTCGTATATCATTTGATTTCAGAAAAAAATGTTATTGTTTTTTAAGCTATAAATCGAGAATAAATTTAATAAACTTAAGAGTGAATAAAAACTGGAAGTCACAATAAGCATTTTGCTTGTACACCGGTCATTTTGACTGGCTGGAGGTATACATAAAAATATGGTAAATCTAGTGTTAAGGCGCATGCACACTTTCCTACAAGCCCCGGCTTACCGACGTCGCGGTCAAACGTTAGCCTATCATGTAGTAAACACAAAATTCATCTAACAATATCCATTGATGACCCATGGTTAAGTTGGCTGATCTGTCCCGTTCGTAATTTATGTACGGGAGACACTAAACCTTGATTGCCAATGTCCGTAGCGACTCGTAACGATGAAATAAGCTTGCAAAGCTGATGAAGTAATATTAAAACTGCAGTATATTAAAGTAGAACATTGTAAGTGTTTTGTCGTTACTATAGTAATATATTTAACATGTCTCAGTAAAGTCTCTTCGCTCAGGACATAATGAAAGTAAAGGAAAATTATAATTTTCGTTATTTATTACGAAGACTAAGATTAAGTTAAAATGTAACTTATTCTTTATTTAAGTTAAAATGTAACACAATTTAAAACGCAGATGTGATATATTAAACAATTATTGGTTTTTTTTTTTAAGTTTGTAATGATGCAATAAATTGTAATATTATATTATCACTGGCCGTGAATAAAATGTTATTTTTTATGATTTTTCATATTCTCAGTAGGTAAAAAGTACTTTCAATCATATTTTTAAGAAAACATCAACCGCTTTGGGAACTTCGTTCGCTTGAAAACTTTTGTTTTGATAACTTTAAATTGGCTGCAAAAATAAATATAGCTGCAAAAAAATTATACCTACATCCTTGAGCTTACATTTACGTTTACTTGCGAACTTACAATATGAATGAAGAATAGAAGAATAATAAGTTCAGAAAAAAACAACATTATTCTTGTATAAAAAGCAAGAGGGTCTTTTCTAATGGAAGATTTTTAAATGTCAAAAAAGAAATTGTACTTCATTAATCCTTTTTTGGATTTCAAAACGAAACAGATATAAATTTGAAGCCAATTAATTTACAAACAGCCAACGATTTGCTAATATCTTTGTTTAATTACAATTTGTAATTTTATATACCGCATTTTACAGCCGTTAAATCTATAATACATTCCGCGCCAGCTAAAGGTTGTAAAGATCAAGACACACTGGCCAGTAACATTGTTAATCGAACTACATCTGAATTTCCCGGAAGCCCTACCTGCCCATAAATTAAAAGTTCCAATTTAGTGTTATGTTTAATAATCACTACATAGTGTAAAACAAAGTCGCTTTCCGCTGTCTGTCCATATGTATGCTTAGATCTTTAAAACTACGCAACGGATTTTGATGCGGTTTTTTTAATAGATAGAGCGATTCATGAGGAAGGTTTATATGTATGTATAATTAGCTTTTGTCCCCGAATTCGTTACACGTAATTAATATATATTGAGATAAGGCACTGTAACATTTTTCATTATTAAAAACTACCATTGTATTATACTGTATTTAATAAGATGGTCTAATAGCCGAAAAGTTCGGAATGGAATTGTTCTTCAACAAACTTGGGGAAGTCCCGGGAACACACTAAATTCCCTTTTCCCTTTTGATGCCAGCCATCTCCCGCTGCCTACCTCAGATCATCAGACCACCTGGTAGAATAGCGCGCTATTATTGCTTTGGTTTGGTTTGGTTTGGTTTGAAGAGAAAATGTCTAATAGACGTAAGCACTAAAATATAAAGTTTGATTTTCCAACTTATCTGTTCATAACGAAGTAGGTCGTTGACCCCATTGTCGCGCCAGGCCAGGATGAGGGAAGCGAGTGATGACCGAACAAAAAAAAACAGTTGCCATAATAATAAACTTACACATAAACACATAAAAGTACTATCACAAAGAAAAGCGTAAGTACAATTTCGCGTAAAAGTCCAGCAGACGGAGTTTGCTGTACTGTCGCAATCAATCATAAACTTGCGCTCAGAAACGTACTGTACAGTCGCTTACACAATTCCGAAGGTTGTGGAAGGAAATATTATTGTGACGTGTACATAATAAATTTTATCTCCAACTCAAATCCTGCCGGTAGCCGAGTAACAATACTTGTCTATACGTATGTGTAATTAAAATTAAAGTGTATGTCTGTGATTTCATGATATTTTTTTCCTCAATTGTTTATAGTTATCACGATACTTAAACACGTCCTTTTTCATTTCTGTCTACTTGTCCGGGCTAATCTCGGCAACGGCGGAACCGACTTTAATGGAACTTTCACTAGAAGGTAGAGGAGGTTATGGGGCAACATATAGGCTAACATACCGTACATTTTTATTGGATTGGCATTTACGCGAGTAACACCGCGGGGCACAGCTCGTTTTGTTATAAATTCACTAAGACTGGACTAGACTTCATGCTGTCATATATTTTATATTAATTAAACATGAAATGCAGCCATATAAGATACAGCCTACTCTTTTATATAAGTAAACAATTAATGTTTCATTTTATTTAATGTATTTTTTATATATTTATATGAAGTACTCAATTCAAATTTTCGTCGTCTGTATTGCTTCTTTATTCAAAACTAGCTTTTGCCCGCGACTTCGTCCGCGTGGAAAAGTCATTTTGGGCAGCATTTGGAGTATTTCAAAATAAATTATAGCCTATATGTTGCCGAGGTTTAATAGCTTTATAACAAAAAAGTTTTATCAAAATCCGTCCAGTAGTTTTTGCTTGAAAACCGGACAACAGACAGACGGACAAAATTTTGAAAATCAATCTTTTTTGGCTTGTGTTACTTGTATAAAGACCACTAGGCGTATTTTTTTTTAGTTTCTATTCAATGTACAGAATTGAACTCTTCTACAGTTTTATTATAGGTATAGATAGATGTAACAGTGGTACAAAGTGGTTTTCTTTCTTTAATATGTTTCTTTTTTCATTATTTAATACGTATTGACCACCAACATTTGAGCGTAATAAATATGAGGCAATGCAGTGGCACTCTGCAGCAGTCAAATCGCAACATGAAAACGGTATTATCTCCAGGAACGTAGATACCCGACCACAATGCAAATATTTCGGCGTCTGAATAGGAAACTTAAGCGTGAGGCGGCAGGAGGGTCTTATATTCCTGAACGAGTTCGACGACCTTCGAAATAGTTCTGTACATAAATGCGACTTTATAACCGGCGTGTACGCATGCTTGAAGAGAGTGATGAACGTAGACGAAGCGCGTCAGGTTTGCAAGGACGGAGATATTTGGCACCCGGTGCTTTCCGCCTACCCCGTTAGGGACATGGCGTGATGTTATGTATTTATAAATGCAACTTTATATTAACTAGCAAAATCGGAGGTCGTGCGCTCGATTCTCACCCAAGACAAGCAGTTGTGTGATGAGCACATTTGTTTGTTCCTTCTGGGCACATAAATACATAACATCACGCCAGGTTCCTGACGGGGTGGGCAGAAAGCACCGAGGTTCCTTCTGGGTGTAATTAAAATATCTATTTCAGTATTACACTGTATGTATGTATATCGGCTGTCCGGTTACGATAAAACGGCCTTCCAATTGCCTAATTTAAAATCAGATAGCCGTGTATGGAATTGTCCCCACTTATTATTACTATAATAAAAGATAGGGCCTCAAATGCTCAGAAGTAATCAAAAGTCATCGATTCGGAACATGCGTACGACACCACCAGCGTATATGTGACATAGATGTTGAACAAAAAAAAAAACAATTGTTACTTAACACTTGCGTTTGTGACTGTACATTTTAATCTATAGCCCAGATATTACAGAGAACAATCGAGCAAAAGTCAATATTGTTCACATCAATCTTAACTCTCGGTTCTATGACATAGCGCACCTTTCTTTTATATACGCATAATATACATATACAGACAGACATATATAAGGGTTGGGAAACTTATTTATTCCTGTATCGAATATAGTTAAAGACCTGAAGTCGTTAGTGTATTATTTTTATTTATTCAAATCGGAGGTCGTGGGTTCGATTCCCATCCAACATATCCAACAAATATTTTAGATATGACGACGAGAATTTGTTCATAGTTTGCCTGCTCTCTGGTTACCATAGACAAGACTACCTAGATCAGTATCAACTATCCATATGTAAAGTTAAAGATATTAGTAACCTATTTCAAATGAGTATAAAAAAAATGACAATTTCAATGGAACTAACGAAGAAACGTTTAGAGTTTTGGCAACTTAGAAAGATCGCATCAAAATCGGTTCAGTATTTTTTCCAGCAGCAAAACAATGGACAGAGAACAATTCTACTCGGGCCGGCTCTACCAATACGGATAGCGCTATTAGAATATTATTTCCAAACAACTTCAGACCACCGATCCATCTGCACACAGACATAACGATACTCATTTGCATATTCAATAGTAAAAATATATAATACGAAGTAAGAAAATATGCAGCGTCGCCCAACGGTAATAATGCCGCTTAGGGCGCTGCTTCGGGAATTTAGTTAGGGTTGTCGTTACGCATTACATTCTTTCACACTAGCTTTGCTCGCGGCTTCGTCCGGGTGCAAATAGTGTCACAAAGTTTTTCCCGCGTAAATAACGACCCCGCGGGAATTGTAGGATAAAATGGAGCCTACATGTTGTTTTTTTTTTCTTAAAAAGTATGCTATGTTACTTCTAATACCTCCAAGAATATGTGTACAAAGTTTCATGATGATCGGTCTAGTAG
>DWUN01000638.1:0-20982 GCA_018249975.1 Passova gellias
ATATCTGAGCACGCCCCACTCTTTGTTTACGTTTGCGTATCAATGTAAAGACCACACTCATGACCACAGCTCCGACATATATATTAAGGAGGCTAAAACATCACTGATCTTTTATTCTCAACATTAGCCGTTGTTTGTTACCGTTCATAATGTACCTATAGATATTTTATGTGTGTACAGTGTTATTTATATTTTTTTGTTGTAATTTTTTTATGCTGATTGCTTCTTTCAAAATAATATCCCTGTATTCCTCAACGTAGTTTTATATTGTGACGTCCCGTAATATAATTTTTTGTAAATCCTTACGCTCATTCTACCATTGTGGAAAATAGGCAACATAAACTGTACATAAAGTACGTATGAATATGTGTTTCAACGTCGTTGTGCTAATTTTTAGGGTTCCGTACCTTGAAAGGAAAAACCGGAACCCTTATAGGATCACTTTGTTGTCCGTCCGTCCGTCCGTCCATCTGTCAAGACCCCTTTCCTCATGAACGCGTAGAGGTATTAAATTGAAATTAATATCAAATACTCAGGTCTTTAATACCTTACGAATATATACCTACAGGTTTGTATGGAACCCTCGATGCGCGAGTCCGACTTGCACTTGGCCGGTTTTTTAATTATGAAAGAACAAAAATACCATTCCAATGTTGAAGAAGATTCTCACTTAAAACGCGAAAATTTTGAGACAAACGCTTAATCATGGTGAAGGTTCATACTTGAAATGGCAATCAATTGGCCCCTATCGTGCGATGTTTATATACTATTTTAATATTTAATCTGTGGTCTGTCACACTGAAGGACGTCCAGGTGGCAGATTGAATAGCGTCCATTAGAACGCATTATATGCCTATAAATAAGGGCTAAGAGACAGTCGGGCTATCCGTCTCTAGTTCAATATCATGTCGTAACTCAGCTCAATGTAATGGGCTCTTGTGATAGCTGTGATAGAAACAAAGCTAAGACCAGCTCATATAAAACCATATACCAACAGCATATTATAATCGTATGCAAGTGAATACATTGTATGTGACGATATAAACTTCTTTAATACTAATTTGTGCATATTTAGGGTTGCAACTAAAAACACCTACCGGCAAACTTTAACACATCTATAAATCATACAAATAAAATGCGTAAGTAATTGAAATCGATGTAGTCATCGAATTCATTACAGTCGTTTAATGTCGCGATCGCCGCGAAGACAAGTCATTTCACGGCGAGTCGCGAGTGAGGTTTAGATTATTATATCATGATTGCGGTGCTAATATTATATTTCCTTAAGCGGTGTTGGTGAGGTCTCTCCCACGGCCGGGACGAGTCCGACGCGGTGTCAATTTCCATTAATACCGCCATTATCGTGCCCGGTGCATAAATCGCTCGCAGGCTCGACCACCGGCCGAATCCTCCGCGACGCCGCGAGCTTCGATCCCTTTAGCGTGCCGGAGCGTTCGCAGCACCAATCCTAAGCTCGCAAATTACCAGCGAAAGCGATAACTCATGTTAAGCGCTTCGATGCGTATAGTCAGTCATATTGGTTGTAAGTTAATTCATGTAATAAGCAAGACAACCAACTGGTAGGTGAAAAGGTCAAAGTTTTCTGTCAATTATTTTATGAGACGATTGCTTTAAATGTATTTGAATACAATGCAATAGAAGCATTAATCAGGTATTATCGATTGGACTGAATGAAGCAGGAAGTCAGTTATTAATTACAAATTGATTACGGTATAGCAGCAAATGGGCAATGGTTAAACCATTAATATTTACGTAATTATGAAATTTACAGATTGCCCTTTGATTGCCCTTGCCCTATTACTTTCCATGATTAGTATAATAAATGTTAAAAATATTTCAATGTCCATAAGATATTGTCAACTATATGATCATATCATAGAATAGGAATTGATTTATAGCAAAAAGGTATCTATAATAATCGTACTCATACTATTGTTTCGGATTAGGCTTTGAAAGAATATTTTCAAATTACAAATAAAAATTTTCTTTCATTTTAGCCTTTTACGATTACGATTGTAAGTAATAAGCGTCATATAAAGAAGAGATATCATCGGGTGTTTGTAGTTTAACCATAAATAAATTGAAACTGTCAAAAGTCATACGCAGTAATTAGGTAAATAAATACTTTCATATTTATAATTCCTCGGAGATTTGGAGTGGCATGGAAATTTCCGCCCTGGGGTGAATGTAGATGAATTTGGTCCTCTGTCAATCACTTATTTTTCGGGGCTTCCTAATTAATAGTATTCATGCTTCTAAAAGTATTTTTAGCCATTGATATGACCTTTCGCTTTTAAGCTACTATAATTGGTTTTTGCATCATTCGAATGTAGGGCGAAAAGACTGTTTCCTGGAATCTTTCATAAATATTTATAAGAAGAATAGTATAATAGTTCTGATATTAATAAGAAATAAGAATATTTTCGTACTGAAATTCGTATTTTTTTTATAAAGTACACGCAGATAGCGTTTAGAATATTCTACAAATTGGTATTGATGGTATTGAGAATTTTTGTATAATCAAGTAGTGTCATGAATTAACCGCTATCTACAGCTTGTAAACAGCGGTGACAATTATTTCAAGGATAATAGTATTTTGGTTGGCGAGCGGCCAGTTCGGAATGTGGCCGTTTAAATATTTTTAGTCGCGTTAATATTTCTTCGCATTTCATTTTATTTAAATACACACGTGTATGTCACTTTTGTAGTGATGTTTGAAACTTGAGCAATATAGTACAGTTTCTGTTGAATAAGATTAAAATAGCAAATTCAGATCGTATGTAGAGGATGTAGGGAGAGTCGTATTTTGTTAGTGAGATATCGCAGCGAATCGGAGCTCAATTGATGGATGGTAGCAGCGGCCGGGCCGGGAGGCCGGGCTTGCGGGCGAGCCGCTACACACTGCGGCCGGGCCCGACAGATTGATCGCCGCTGCGACAACCGACAACGTTTTGATCACTACTTTTATCTACCATTTCTTTATTCAATTCAAGATAAATATATATTTCATTTTTATATTTCGACTGTTTTATATAATATATGTATACTGCGAAATCGAGGCAGATATGATTGATAGCATGCGAATGCGGGTAAAAGTTCAAAATTAAACATAACGGAAGAACATTTAGAAATCTTACCATATAAATTTGGTAAATCTTAGGGTTTTGCTGAAAAATCTTAAGGTTTACAATAGTTCGAACTTTTACAGTAATATGTACACACTTTATGAGTAGATAACACATTAAGCATAGGCGAAATGCGTTGTTTTAGTATGTCTTAATTGTGAATTTAGATGACATTTGAAATGGAACACCTGAACTCGCACAAATTTGCTCATAACACAAATATTTATTCTGGGTGAATATCGAACCCACGACCTCAGGTTTAGCAGTCAAGCTTTAATCACTAGTCCAAGAGGTCAGTCTGTATAGATGAAGAAACTAAAAGCAAATGTTGCCGTCGAATTGTGCCTAACGCTTCAATTTGTGCAACCCTGCAAATAATTGTATTATGATAACATCTTTACGCAATGTAATACGACGTCGTGATTAATAACAATTGTGTTATCGTGGATTGATGAGCAGCCTCCGAGCACTGTCATTCGATGTCAATTAAAGGTAGTTAACACATCAAACTTGTTCCGTCGTCAAGTTGACGTACGTAGATGGGCCCGCGCAGAGTGCTTTCGCTAATCGCACGCATTCATTTGAATCTGTTTAGGAAGGCGACGTTCTCGGCAGGAATGTGACGCCATAACTGCACATGACAATTTCGTGTTACTACAAACTTTATTTTCAGTAGGTCCGTGTCCATCAGATAGCTCACAATTTAAGACTACACCTTGACTAATACATTACCCACATTGAAACCGGTGCGTATAAATTATGGAGCGCACTCGAAGATATTGTGTTTCACGTCCGGCGGTTTAGACACGGGCCGAGGATATCTGCGTGAAAAGGGCGAAATATTGCAGAAATTTCAAAGGCGACAGGACAGCATTCGATTCGTCGCGGTGTAGGATTTCATTGCGCTATATAGCGTCCACCGAGTGACCGATACAAGCATCATGAGCTTTTACTGAGACGCCTCTGGGAAGTTTATTGATAGCTATTTATCAATTGATACAGTATGTGTAGTTCAGTTTATTACTAATCAGTACACTTTTTTCATTACCTACCCATAATTTATATTTGAAGCTTGAAAAAAACCTGTTAATGACACAAAAAACGCAATTTCCGCTTGATACCAAAGAGTAAATGAAACTTAATTAGAATACATCGTAATGTATACCAGATAAGAAATATTTGATATATTTAAGAATTATTAATTAAAAATAAGTGTACAAATATCACAATAATTGCGGCAGACTTATCGATATTTACAAAGTCGAGAGCTTTCGGAGTTTACATCGTCAATATCGGTTCGCGAGTGTATCGGCTGGAAAGATGCTATCCGTACTATTGTTAATCCGGTAATTTGAATTTATTGCACCATGAATAAATGGTGCGGTCGGTGGAGCGGTGGCTATCGGGGAACGTATCGACACAGTAGCCGTGCCCGTGTAGCGCGGCATACGTCGCTCCAACCCGCTGCCGCGTTGCACCTCCACTTCTTTCCGCTAAGCGCTCCCGGCCAGCTTGCATCCATTTCAATGCACGCCTTCGATAGGATTATTATTCTAGATAAATTTGTATCTTGATACCCAAAGATTTAACAATTACTAAGTGTAAACACTGTACTTGTAAATTCATAACTAAATGAATCTAGTACGGCCGCAATGTTCGTCCTTTGTTTCTGAACGTTTTCTTGTAAACGGTGCAGCGGGGAAGTGGCTAATCTTAGCCATTCCTTGTAGGAGATGTGATTGTTTCTCCTTAACGGGCGAGCTGCTCTAATCGGAACATCCTCGATGCCGGCCGTGTCTGAGCACTGGCGTTAATTAGACTCCTATTGCATTCTACTGAATAAAAGACATGAACAACAGGCGAGGTCAGATCTCGCTGTTACGGGCATACAAAATACAGGAAGAGTTCTATTATCTGCACGTTAGTATTACAAACTAACATTTTGCCAGATATACACAACGGTATTATGTTTTAGCGACGACCTGAGTTGAGGTGTGGACCGGCAATCAGGAATCATTATTTACGGGCAGCTATTATCACCTCATGGCTTTTCTGGTTTATTATCGGCTTTGCTCGTTATGTTGTCCTGCGACGGATAAATTATGCTATTAAGTTAGCAGATTGACAAAGTTATTTATGACATTAAGTGAGAGCGCGTCGAGTCTTGACCGCTAGTGGCGTCGCACAACTGATCTGGCTGAACTGACTACGTGCGTTCCTCCAATTTTGGTACAGTTTTCTTGTGATAATAGCATTGAGTGTTTTATCTTTTTAAGGAAAGAAATCATGTCGACAGCGACCTGAATACTAAAGGTTATTTTGATAAATATTATTACTTTTTGTTATTACTTTATAAGCAATTAATCTTTTAAAAATCTAAATATTGAGGTTGAAGTTTTCAGTTAACTTTCAACAAAGTTAAAATTTATATTTATTATTTGTTTTATGGTATTTAATGACAGTTAACTTTTCATCATTGCATATGAAATCAATTAGAGAGATGAAAACAGAGATAATAATCATTGCGCAACATTTTCAGTTGAGTGAGAGACAGATAATTTATTTGTGTAACGTTAATTGCATCAGCATGTTGACACAGGTCGAAGCACGTGTCTGGTTGCATCTGATAAATGTATGTAAATAATTATTAAATATTATCGAATGTCAGATATGGTCGTTTAGGTGGCCGTTTCGTTATCTGCGTTATTTGTCGTTAACAATTCCGAGAGGCGCTACGGCGTTATCGTGTTGAGTTATAGCAACACTAGCGCGGGGAGGGTTCCGCCGTACGTCTCTGGTTTCATCAGAACGGTCAGCAGTGTCGCGAGATAACAGAGTTGCCGACGACTTCTGATCACGTAATGCCTCCTGATACGATCTCTACATGTGTAACACGAAATACTCGTAACGCTATGACAATTTAAACCAGAACTAACATTGTTAATCAGATTCTAATGGTAAATTTTATACGAAAATTCATATGCATGAATAATATTTGAAATATTTAATAGTACAATATAGTCAAACTATTAAAAAGACAGTCAAAAAGCAATGAATATGAAGAATACACGCCAGAAATTGAAGACAAAGTAAATAAACACCAAGTAGAAGATAAAGTCAATTTTATACGAATGAAATAGTTGTAATTTTGTAATGTTGTGTTATATAACTGTATAAACGGAGAAGTAAAAATTAAGGAGAGTTTATAAGACGGTTTAAATTATACATATATCTAATATTGTTAAAATTTTTCGGACTTACTGTGTGATGTTGTGAGATTTTTTACTATCAGTACTTTAATTTCTTGAGATTATTATTACCACTTTACGACTACAGACAGAAACCAAGCACAAATTTAAAGAATATAAATTTTTGTTCGGAACTGAATTCAGAACTGCGAGTAACATAGATAGCTGTTTTGAAGAAATATGTTTGCCGTTGTGAAAAATATTTATTTATTATATTTAGTTATATGTTTTTTTTATTTATTTTAACATTTAAGTCCAACATTTTCTGGTTCCGCTTTAAGTATAGTCCTAGTGGAATAAAATCAATCATTACCATTATCCGATAATCATTTCCTTAATTGTGTTCTCAGAGCACGAATAGATTTTATTGGTTGTTACTATCGAAACACTAAGATATTACCTGTTTAATTGTATCGGTACGAGATCTATTAATTTAATACCCGCCTTGTGTATGAAGTTAAGTCTTCAGCAAAAAGCAGTGCTATAGTTGCTTAAAGCAGGATTCGAAACTGTGTTGCTAGCTTAAAACAGGTTTTTCTTTGGATAAATATTTTGACATTTATTATATTTTGCTTATATTCATAGAATTATAGACTAGAGTTACGGATTTTAAAGGTCGCTATTCACGTGTAAAAAGCAGGTTGACGGCCCCTGGCATGGGATGCACTCGTAGTTGGTATCAGAGGAGGAACAAGTCCTGCAACAGATAGCCTCCGCAGGACGTCGCTCCGAAACAATTATTTTTAGCGGACTGGTTCAGCCATTGCACCGTGAGTTATGACGGCTGATATAACGGCCTGCTTACACATTTTCGAAAACTGAGTTGGATACGTTTCAGTAAAATTTAATAACACCTTTGAAACATGTCATAGTGAAATCTGTACAAAGTGTGCCTAAACACATGATTAACAAATGGGAGAACTAAATTAAAAGTTAGAGGGTAAGAAAATGATTTGAAAACAATTATTTTGCAGTTTTTACAGTCTTTCATTGCCGAGCTTTTTACGAGCTTTTATTATAAAAACACATAGAAATCATCGTCATCGCATAGACATTAAATTTATACCCGTTGGCGGTAAGTGGTTACATTATCATAGGGTACGTAAAATTAGTAATTGAATCTTAAATTGATGAACGTGCTTAAGGTATAAAATGATTTAGAGCATGATAGTGGCCCCTCTAGATGTGCAACACCGTTCTATTTGTGCCTGGTGGGGTGTCATTATCCGTTCGCCGGCGCCGCCCGGGGCTCCACCTGATCTTATTGCGATTTCTTTCACGAACGGGAGCCGTAATTGCGTTAATCGCGAAACGCACTATTAGCAGTTGCTTGCAAAATGCCGGCTAACTGATTTATAAACAGATCGCTATCGGTGTTAAATGTACCACGTTCGGGCAGAACTATCAGTCATCTGCGCACCGGCCGCTAGTGCCTACGTTGTTTCGAGCGACTCGCGTTCCGCGTTCGACCGGCTGTCACCCGCACAAAGTTATCACTTCTATAATGTCACCGACATGGCACTCTCGCTGCAGCAACAAATGAAGCAGTTGCATTAAAACTTGTCTGGTGCATATCTAAGCGTAATTAATAGCCGTAGATAAGTTGCGGAGAGCCTCAGCGATACCTCCATACGGTCGGACGTAATCGAGGCTGTCGGGAGCGCCGCCGCCGCCACCGGCGACCGGCCCTGCTTCTATATTAATAACAGTCACTCGATATCGCTGTGGCTGCACGAAATGGGAAATTAAAAGGCTTTCATGTGATCCGCTCATTAGACTGATTTGTACCGGCCAGGCTGCGCCGCCGCACATGAAGCTATTAAATGCGCATTGTAATCGCTCTCCCTGATGCAACATTTATTTATGTTTTCGCTTTATCTTGCTTTGTATTGTATTATATTGTATTATACATACTTTTTCTAGATTTATTAAAATTTGACTACTATAACTTTAAGAATATCTGATGATTCTTTGATGTTTTATATCTTGATAAAATTTATTAGAAAATTAGTAATTTATTGTTCTTAGCGACGTCCTCAGACTTTAAGTAAAGTAACAAAATTGATTGCAACGTAAATTATATCATTAAATATATTATAAAGAGATGAGAATGGCAATGATGTAGAAATGATGGTTGGTGTAATTCGAACATCTTGGCAAAACACTCTTGTAATAAAATACGCTATTTATGAAAACAACACCACGAGGATGACGTGAGAGAACGTAAAATGGGTAGATAATAGCAGAAACTCTTTATTTTTGACATTTGTGTTTCTGAAACGACATCAAAATTTACTTATGAAATTTACGATTCATGTTTATTACGTATTATCTTATTCAAGATACAAATATTTGTACGTTCTAGATGTGTGAATTTATTTGTATTTCTAGGCCATCGTTTACTCCATATTTATACGTGTTTATGGAACAATTTATTCTTGCCGGTTTCGTCCCGTAAACTGGTCTTTTTCTCATAGACCTGGTTACAGCGCTACAAAACGTGTAACATTATTCTACAAATTGCACAGACTGCTATCATGTATACTAAGTTTCGTACAACTTAAAGCTCCGTATGGAAATAAGTACTGTCGTCTCTAAAGTATTCAAATGAAGCAAAGCAGTTTTAAATTCATACATATTCAAACCCTTGGCCATGGCAATTACCGTAAATTGATGTGCGTTTTGCAATGTACAGATTTATATTAATATAGTGTTTTAAATAAATGCCATTTGGTGTGTAACGAAGCTTATTAAGGCTAAGCTATAATTGATAATAAACGTTATAGTTTTTAGATGTAAAACAATTTGAAATGAAAAAAAATCATGTTAGCATTTGAGAGGATATCACACATTTGTTTGGTCGTGAAAATTGGCAATTTTGATGTAAGCCCGCGAAAGGCGGAGGCTTAAGATCTCTGTTTATCGTAGAAGCAGCGGCATTGCTGGTGTGCGACAGTGTTAGGCCAGTAATCGCGCAATTTGTGCCATCATTGTTTTAAAGTAGCGTCGGTCGTATATCAGTGAGGCAGACGGGGCCAATTGATACAAACGAGCGCGTGTCACGTCTAAATATAATATTAGGAATCACGGCGCGAGCCAGGATATATTAATTTGGAGTGCTTGTTACATGATGTAGCGTTCTGTTAAGGCACACGCCACTTGCAGCGATTTACCGTCGCCAACATAACGGGTTACGTTATGCAATAAACTTTGAGTGAGATCTTAAGAATAACAACGGTTTCGAAGGTATTCTCAGATAAAGCTTCCATATTTATTGGATTTTAGATAATGATAACTTAACCACCCAAATTGTAAATCTATGCTCGTGGAGCAAGATGTTAAAAATAGTAAATCACATATAATAATTTCTTTATCAACTGAGGTGTCAGTGTAATTTCTTGTAAATAATCTGTGGCCGTCTAAATTTTATAGCTGGCTGTGAGCCCCTACTCTTTGAAATAAGATTAAATGATTTACGAATGAGGTCAGCGTGGTAAGTGAGGTCGGCTTACTCGGTATAACTGTTATGGACCAAGTGATAAATAAGTACAGAATTTATAATGCTTATCGAATATAAAGTATATTCTCCTGCTCTATAACTAATTAAGCGTGATCCTATTATCTATCCGAGGGATGGGTTAGATTATAAGTTCGAATACGGTCTTAAATCTTCTAATAGGAACTGTGAATGCGTGTCCAACAGTGGAAAAATAGAAGGGTTGATGATGGTTATTTGTTCTCCGCTGATTAAGCCGAGACGTTTGGGAAAAAGATTATTTAACTTTGTAGGGTAACAGTATGAATCGATCCTGTCAATTACTTCTAGAAACGTAGCTTATATTCTTGAATGGAGGAACTTTTGCGGAATCGAGCAGCGCTTTTTAATATGACATTATAAACAAACCTTACGCAGTCACTTGGTCCACACGGGCGAGCCACGCGCCGGGCACACGCCGCCACTTGCCCGCTGTATGAGCGGCCATTTCCTCTCTCGACCGCCACGACCGGCTAGACATTCGACACGCTCCTGTTACACTCATTGAGTTAACATACTTTTGACACTGTAACATTTCGTAGACAATATTTACATCTCTCAGTTTATTTTTTATCAAAGAGATGTTATCCAAGCAATATGGATAATTTTATATAAGAATTTACAAACAACAATCGTGCACACTTGTTTGAAGCGAGAAGGACTTCAATATTAAAAAGACAATTCGAAAATACTGATATTCTGTGACAGATACCATAAGTAGAACCCAATAATTAGTATTTACGAATGAACCTTACATAATGAAGAATAATGTGTTGATATTTTTTCGGTTAATTAGTTTTCAAACAGTAAATTGTTTTCTGATAAATAATAATATAGTTTTAACCAAAATTGAAGCTTAGTTATTCAATGAACCTAAATATAGCGCGCTTGTTTCATACTGGACATAGCTCACATAACTTCATTACGAGCTCAATTGAATAAACTGTGATAGGAACGCTGAGGCGCTCTGCAAGTTGATTGCTCAAATTTCCTCTTCAACTATCACAAAGATATGGTGAATTTCTAATTGGATAAACGTGTCGTTTCCTATTTAAAACCAACGGCGGGTGCAGCGTTTCCATTTCAGTGTGACCTCTGATGGTTTGTTAGGATTCCCTTGTGACGGCGTGATAGGGTGTCGGTGCGGGGGGCAGGGAAGTTGTAAATATAGAGGTCGTGATATGATACGCGGGCACGCGCGTCGTCATCTCGAGTAATGGTAATGGTCCGTCAGGGCCCGCCGACGGCTTGTGTACGCTCGCTCAATGACCCCCTAATGAATTACTTTTCTTTGGATTTGTGAGTGATTACCTGAAATGATTTCCTTCTATAAAAATAAGACTTGAGGTTCTTTTAAAAGTTTATTTAAAAAAATAATTAGCTATTACCATGGGGTTTTAATTAGCTCTGACATCGTGATCAACATCAGGTTGTTATGGATGTATGCAACACGGGTATGGAGCTTACAGTCACACGTAAATTACATAGGTACACGCAGGGACAAATCATTTTTAGTGGCTATGGTTTTAAGATTTTTTTTCGTTTATTTTAACTCATTATCAATTTTCGACCAATATCTATGTAGTATTTGAGCTCCTTTAAAATTTTATGCAATACTAGCATTTTTCATGTAACAAAGTTTTATTTTCAGTAAACAAAGCTGAGGTGTCGTAAATCATGTGTCGAGGGACGGCTGCACGAGTGCTCGCTCCGAGCTCACCTCATGGACTCAACTATATTATACACACTTTCCTCCAATTCACGTTTTGTATAAGCGATAAATCAAATCGGCTTAGCTGAGCCAACGCTATCATTAAACTTAAAATTGACTAAATCTGACATTTGATTAAGAGAATACTCGGTGTTATTGGCTTTCTTAATTGTGTATTTTCGTAATAAATACGTCCAAATTAAATATCTTGACTTCAAATCACGAAATAGATAGGCTTCTGTTATAAGTGATCGAGTGATTCCACTTAACGGTATACGAATATAAAAAGTGATGTAAAAGCTAACATAAAAGTCTGATTCGGTGGCTCTAAAATCGAAGTTATAGGAAGAAAGCGATCAGTAATGAGCCAGTTTAAATTAATTTAGAGCTGTGATTGTGATGTAACCCGAACTTGCCGGGTCTTTACGGCGCGCTCTCGCTCAACACTACTTTAATATGCGCATACTTTAAAAGCGACTCTACGCATTAATACCAATTTGTTGTCAATGCGATGGTCTGTACTGGTTTTAATTTAAGAGGTTAGAAAACTGTAGTGAGGAAATGCAAACGGGAACCAAAACCTGTAAGGTATAAAGATGTGAAATTGTTAGCATCATTTACGCGTTCGGCGATATACAACTATAACAAATACATAAAATTACTAATACATATTAGGTACATGTGTGTAGGTATGTCGTTATTATGATACTACAAAGAATCTCTTTTGTTTTAAGTTGCCGCGTTATTGTAATTAGTAAGTTTACAGCTATTTCAGAATCCCTCGTCTGTTTGATTAATTTTCTAATAAGTGTGAATGGAAAAACAATCATACAAAGTGACATCAGAGTTATCACGTGTGACACGATTCATAGCCGGTATTATTTTAGTAATTAAAAAACAAATTAAATCTTACAGACTATTAATTTTTACGATCACTATCACGCTGAAGTATTATAATATTTATCTTATGTAGAAAAGTAATAGATCGTATCTACGATTGTAAAAGTAATAAATAAATTTTAAACGCTCTGCGATGTCCTCCTTAAATCCTTTTATCCAGCAAAGATATCGTATATGCGGTTATTTCTCTAAGGCTGTGATTATATCAGTCTTATATATTACAGATTATTAAATTGAGCTGTAAAAATATTAGGATGATATATGTAAAACAGGTAGCTAACCAAATATAAGTATAATAACATGATCTCAGAATTTATAATTATGATTCCAGTAGCCACTTTTTTAGAAAATGCATTGTGGTGTATATAAGATCAAACTGTTGTTTCAAATATAGGAACATAAATGTTAAGGGTAAAAAGTTGTGTATTTTATGTGAATAAAATTATAAGAATTGATCCTCGGCGTTTTGTCGGACTATATCGACAGCGACTGTTATGTTTAAATGACAATAAGCGCGTACCCGTTTTCGACATAATAAAAAAAAATACCTACGTTATTATCTATCTAATATATGTGACATGACATATGAAAGTCCGTGGGGAACTTTTGTAATTTTTTGAAAACAATGTTATATAAATAAAATTTATTTGAAAGTCTTTTACTTAAATACGTTAAGCAAATGAACGAAATAAAATGAATAATAAATACAAAAGTAAAATTTACTTCGTAAAGGTTATCGAAGTAGCCTGCGCTGAACCTCGACAATTAAAATAAGAAGTGCTCTCTAGTTGAATAAAGACCAACCTGAATGTGAATTGTTGTTATAAGTCTTAAGTCGAGAGCACACAGCGAGCGATCGTGTGGCGAATAGCATGAGACCACCGGCGCGGTCGGTGCTTTACTTACAACGATTTATTGTTATAAAAATAATGTATCATCGGGAGGCCGACGCCACACAATGCACGTAACAAGCCCGCTCGTGTGCTGCATTAACGGGACGACTGATACAGAAAGTCGCCTCAATGATTGTGACTACTGTAAGCTGAACTATATTTATTTAGTCTCCTCCCACAAATATACAGCGGCAGACAGATACAAGTCATTTTGTAATCTATAGGCCTTACGGTATAAAAATAATATGACAAAAACAAACGTTGAATTGAAAATGTTAACAAAAATAAATTGGAATAAAAATGTTAACAATATATGCGTCAATAGAATTGTGTTTATGTAAAAAAATACTATATATATATCTTTCAAAAATATTGTCATACAGGCAATCGTTTCGACAAAATTTCATATTTTTTAGCTGGTTACCTAATAGCTTTTACTGTGGGCGTGGTGTTAAAAGAATCCTTATTATTGGAACAAAATTACTTTGATCGATGTTCTAACTCAGCGTTTTTTGATCTGGATATAAGTTCAGTAGCGTCGATAGTGGCGATGTAACTGATAGGATTTATTTTATTGCCTTTATTTTGAAACTCATTTTAGTAAGAATTGATGCGATAAAGCGATCTCCGCTTCTGACATTTTAATGGCGAGCGCCATGTATTACTTTGCCAGTGTCGGTATAAACGTGTCCTTACTATTTTCACAAGTAATAGTCGCTTTATTATGCTATTTGCATATCGATTTATGCTCTGTTATATTGTCACGCGAAACCGGTTTGAAGGCCACAGATCTCGATTGAAAAGCGCAATTAAATTCTATTAACAGTACCACACTAACATGTAATTAAACGACAACTTATAGACGACTGAAATATTTCTTATTTCTTGAACGCGCTCGGCTGGGCAGTTATGAAAGTTTTGAGGCAATAATTACATAGCTGAGAAGTGGACCGCTGACTCCGCCACAGTATGACTACATTCAGTACTTATTACAACACTTTATTTAAACAACATATTCGTAAACGCGTAACTTTTCTACGTGTTTACAATATTTATCATCATTCTTTATATAGATTCGTTTCTTTCAGGCTGTCTGTACTTGTTAATATCAAAAATATATTTATAAAAATCTCATATCTCCATGGCAGGTACAAATTAAATTTCTTACAATTCATTTTTTAATACTTACTTTATGGTCATACTTTTTATCAAATAAACTACGTATGTTAGAGTGAGCGAGTGCTTGAGCATTCTGTATGGTTAGTTTAAATGGAAAAGCTATAGATTTTAGCGTGTACAAGTAGCACATTTATGTCGATTGAAACTACTGAGTGTAAGTTGACTGTGAGTTGATTGTATGACTGGCGTATCAGATAGGACTGTGAGACACTATTAATGTAGCCGCCACAGACATTTGATTGCAGGTGCTCCTGCCGGCCCGCGTTGTTTATTATACACCTCTTATTATGCGACATCTAGATTAACCGCGTCGTGTGTTGTAACCGGGGAGCCCCATAATTATTATACCACGCGTCAAACGCTGACTGATCTGTGATAATGCATTTATATATAAGAGACCGGTCTTCGAGTTGCCGATACGTGGATTGAGCCGTAAAAATAAAAGGACGACCCGAGCTTTTAATCTTTAAGGACTCGTTTCACCGTCAAGTAACAGGAAGCCAGTCGGGCAGACGTAACATCGTGCGAGTAGTCGATAACGGGGAAACATTTTATGTTTTGAACGAAATCATTCACTCTTATCTACCAGTAAAGCAACAAAACTTGTATAGCATAAAATTGTCGGATAGCTCATAAAAATTAAAAATATTTTTTTACAACTATAATATGTATCGGTGATTTGATTTTATGTCGACTCTATGTTTTTTGATTGCTCTACTGCTGGATACGGATCTTCTCTCATTTTTCTTTTTCAACCCCTTTTTGTTGGTGCACTGCTGGACCGGGTCTCCTCTTATAGTGCAAAGTTATTAGGGCATAATATACTAGGCCGGTGGTGTCTGCCAGAATTTGAACCCAAACCGCTCGGAGTGTTAGATAAAATTTAAAACCCCTGGACTTTCACTGCTACGCATATTAGTAGCAATTTAAATATTTTATTACCATACAAAATAATATAACCTATCAAATGCGGAGTATGACGAGTGAACAAGTTGATGCGCTACAAGTATAGCCAAGGAGTATGACGAATGGGAAGGCATGGCATATGTGAATGGGTGATATAAACGGCGTCTACGGATAGGAGGATCGCTTAATCAAGCTACCGCGACAAGGTTTGATTGCAAGTGATAAATTGAGCTCGAGAAACGTCTTTGAACGAACATATATTCTTGCTACATATGGAGCGCAACCGCATTGGGTCTATCCAATGAATACATGATTAATCGGCAATTTAATAAAAGAAAGAAATTAGTAATAAACTTGCTAATTTCATTATACAGATTTCAACTATGATGCTGAAAATACTTTACTTAGTCTGCAATTTTCGACAAATTTTCAAATATAGTCGTAAGTTAGCGAGACATAATAATCAATTACAGAATCAGACTGGCGTGCGAAGTTCCGACAACGACGAAAAGGTCCTACTACATTACTGATACAAATATAGACTCCTACCGACGCCAGTCTATCGTGTTTAATCTTTGGATATTGGGGTTGTAAAATGACCGGTGTAAGACAATGTTCGCGCACCACCGTCATTTACTCTGTGACCTCCGCTTAAACGACGCAACTGATTTCTGCTCCGTACACCAGGGCTCACCACGCAATCTGCAATCTCCTTTTAGAAACAAAAAACACTTCAAGTAGTGCGTGTTTAGATAGAACACGACATTACCTATATTCTTTGGCAGTCTTAAATCTTTCGGAGCTTCTCCCCACTCAGCCCGTTAACGAGGCTTACGAGAGCAAAACAATTGACAATTTGAAAGAATGGGCTATATTGTATTTATTTGCTCAATAAAAAATTTGCTTCAGTATTTGTAACACTACAATGTTGCGACTTTTGATATAATTTTATTATTGCAATCATGAATCCCTTGATCGAATCGGCTCCATTGATGACCCTAATTAATTGGGAACACTACCGAGCATGTCAGTATATCGCTCTGATTTATGGCAGATGAAATGGTTCTGGAGTTATAAGGCTCGTATTCATTAATCTGTTTAATTGTTCTGCTGACGTTCAGTTCGTTTTCAGTATTGTACTCTCTCTCGTTCTATTGAGTTGACTATTAGAAACGTCGGGATAACCTATATGTATAATAGATTTCGTGGTAGCTTTTTCCTATCACTATTAAAATTATTATTATATTGAATAAGTTTAGTATTTGCCTTAGTTATTCACAAAAAATAACTTTACAACTATAAAGCATCTACCATGTATAATAAACCTTTTGTTATTATTTACGCTTTATAAAGTATTTTTTCTATCGTGGTATTTTTTAATGTTCTATAGTGTTACGTTGCCTTATGTTTATTGCGTTTGGAAGGAAGTCATCAAATATTAGGTTGAATGGAAATGGAAAATAAATATACTTGAATATTGAATTATACCGCCTTTATGATACCAATATTTTTATATTCAGTTCCCAAATCAAATACTTATACATTGTTTAGTTGACCTCACGCGTGGAAGTTTACGTAAGTTCAAAGAAAGCTCAAGGCGTGCACAGACAACGATTGTAATGTGGTAACCTATATTATGATCTGCCGTTATGTAATGATGCTGGGATTTGAATAAAAAATGTTTTCTTTATATCAGTGGGGCATTGTGACCGTAACGTTGGCCACACGCGCGCTCGCCACTTACTTTATAGCTTGCTTCGATCCAATCAAACTGTGCTTTATAATCCACGATTTTGTAAATACAACATTTATTTTTATTGATTTCAATATTAAATATTTTGAAACTTTTTAAAATCTACACGTTGAGTTGGTAGGTATGTTTTAATATATCTATTGCAGAGAAATAAAAAAAAAATAATAATAAAAAATACTAATTTCTTGCTAACATAATATAGTTTTTTATTATCCCTGACAAACGTAACGTAAATGCATAAATGTATAGCGCTAGAGTGTATAAATTATTACATAAATATATTTTATTTTTATTTTATAGTTGTTTCACCTTAAAAGAGGTATATTATGCTCATCTAAATAATGTTACATTAAAAAGGGTCGTGAATACGCAAAGTATAAAAGGGCTTGGTCGCTACTTACTACGCGTAACGCGTCTGCCTATAGCGCACCACGTCATTGTTCACGTTTTAAGTTTGTTTTATTTGATAAGAGTTACTTCAACTTGCCTACTACTAAAACGTATGAATTGTAACGTATCGCTTGTTTCTTTTGTGCAGTCGACGCCCCCACTTTGTTAAAAGATTGGATTGTTTTCTTTGAATAGACATTTATCATTTATTTATCATCTCTTAAGTGCATTGTGCTATGGTCAAAGATTGTTTCGTGGCGGCCGAGCCCATAGGTGAACTAGGTCAATCGTAGTCTAAAATGGAAGCACCATTATTAATACTGCGGCACTATGTGAAAATGACGTAAGCTCTAAACTGAGTAAATCGCTTCGGCTACCATCATTACCTGCTTTATCGGACGGTGCAAAACCAATTACGGTTGTACAATAATGATGTATAAGTGAGCTCAACGACGCTTTTCATTACAATCAACAGGAGATACCCTGAGATTAACAACTAAGCTCTAGTTACTTACAATATTAATGCCACAACAAGGTTGTTTTCATCGTCAACGTTTGAATGGAGACGATTAAATTTTAAGATTCAGTTTATAACTGCCATGTCTTTGTTGAAAAGCGTATTTAATTGTCAATAGCATTTTATAGGATATCTAGCAAGGATTTAATTTACACGCCTGTCTTTTCTTACGTCTGGTCATGGGCTTTTTGTCATCGTTATTCTTGAAATTAGCCACTAGCGGAAATCTATTCAAGAGTCGACGGCGTCCGTTGTTGTTTCACTCTACCTACATATCGTTTTGCTATTTACAACTGCATCAGGGCTACGATCGCTGAACTTATTATTATATGCGGTGTTTTGATATCGGTTTTAAATGATTAGCATGATTTATGGAGAGAAAATGTATCTCGAAACTATACAATAGTTAATTATAAATAATTCGACTAGATGATTTAATCTACTCGGTACCTCTAATTTAGTACTGATCCAAATTGCTGTAAGAAGGTCGCAATGCGATATGATATTACGTTTAATATAATAGTTGATAATAATTGGTTATTATTGGCGGCACATATCGGAGTGGTCACGACGCCGGCCGCGGCGGGCCGCTACTACCGCGATGGTCGGCGCGCGCCTCACGACCCGACCGTTACCCGATTAAATTAATTTCACTTAATGATAATTGATTATTCTATATTAATAAAGCACACAGCCTTACATATTGTTTTTTATATTATTATTAATAACCTTCCATGTTTTTATATGAAAATGGCTTTTTTAGTTCGATGTTCTTTCTTCGTGTAATACGTCTCATCTACTTATTGAAATCTATTTTATTTATTTTATTGGTATTTTTATTTATTGAAACAATTCCAAAAGGAAAAAAATAATAAAACAGTAAAAAAGCACTTTTAAAATTCTCTATGATAGAATAACTCAAGTCTCCGAAAAACTTTCAAGAATAATGATGTCTCTACTGGGAATTTCAATTTTCCTATTACGGGACAATAAGCTTGTACGAAATATTTGCGATAATAGAAATATTGTATTCGTTTCATTTATCGCCACGAAGGCACACACAGTTAAACATTACTTACACAGCTCAGGATCTCCGTGTATCTGTGCCTTGTAACACCACCGAGTTTGGTCCTCTGAAGTTCAAAACTTGTTTTCTTAACGCATGTTCTCATAGCTGTTAGAAAGAGCCAAATCAACAGTGGAAAAGCTATCTCCATAACTCGTTCGCTCTGGTTAGATTATTCAACTGTAATGTTTGATGAACTGTATGTCCCTTTATTGGACGTCGATTGGGTATAATAAATAGTAGGTGCAGTTTCGGCTCGTGATGGATCCTGGACCCCCCGCGCGGGCCCGACACGATCTATCGCGAGCAGCTGATCCCCCGCTACGGTGGCCGGCCATTGTAGTGGCTACATTGGCCCGTGCAATATAGCACACGCACTGACAACCATGTCGGACCCGCTAGTTAAGAGCATTATTTAATTATGAGGTTAAGTCTAATCAGACTTTCACCGCGATATTTTTTTTAAATAACATAATAAAAGTTTCATTATCAAACCACGGTTGTTCTACGTAATTTCAAATATATTTTTAAGAAGTTCTGAACTGAAAGTTATATTATGCTACTAAATTAGGTCAAATTATGTCATTGCTGTAACATCGATTGCATGAATCTAGTAAATTTTCCAATAAAAATGATGATCCATAATTGTGCTAGCATCGAGCTATTAGTTAACAAACGAAGTGAGTAATGATCGCTGCTCAGAGTTGTATAAATACAAATAGATAAAAAAGCGCTAGACGACAGCGAGAATGGTAGCCATCCGACAGAGCGCAGTCAGCGGCAGATCGGCGCAGTAATAACCAGCCTTGTAGCTCATCCATAACGAATTTCTTATTCATCGATATTAATACGGCTACATGACAACCGTCGGCCGCGTACAAATGAGCGTAGCCGCTCACAACGGATTATATTTATGTGAACATCGCCTGATCCGCAATTAGTACTTAGTACCCACCGCAGCCACGACGTGCCGCACTTAGGCGTACGTCACTTCTAGCTTCGTTGTAACCATGCCGTTCACTACATTTGAATTCAAATACAACAGTTTTGGCAAAATTCAATATTACTACTATTTTTTATTTATTTATTAAGTAATAAATTAATAACATCAAATGTTTGATGGTTCTAGGACTATAAAGTCGACATGCTTGTAGTGAAATAGAAGTGCCTACAGGAAACAATAACGAAATTACTATTCATAGAATTATCATTATTATTATCTTGTAGATATTTATAGAGCTTTGTACAAATGTTATATTATTTTAAACTGTAACTGGGAGAAGATCAATCAAATTCAAATCGTAGCGCTCAAATTGTTACATAAGTTTTACGAATTGTGTCTATATTTTACTTTTATTGTTTCTATCTACATACATATATTATGTTGCATGTGAGTGTTAATATCATCAGCGTAAATAATGGGGTCTATCTTTTAGTCTTTCTTTAAATTACTGTCTAGTACTGCTGCGAATATGGAGCATGTGGTTTTAGAGAATGTGTAAATCATTACAGCCAACAACAGTATCGATTTCAATATCTTTATAAAGATACTTGTGAAAATCTTCACGTCTATTATAAGAAAAATATGAATGTCTTTAAAAATACATATCTAATAAATATTGGCCCAGCCGTTGGTTCATGTTTCAATTCAAATGTATCTTTTTGTTCATAAGATAATTATGATTACATAACTTAACTATGTTTTTATTTATATTTATAGCATCTGAAAATGCTTGGA
>DWUN01000639.1:0-20975 GCA_018249975.1 Passova gellias
CACATTTTGATCCGTAATTTAATCATAACCAGACAGCAATCGCAAGCTTATTGTAGAATAATAAAAAAACAGAAAACTTCGTTAATATTTATTAATAATACAATAAAACGCGATACAGCCCTATGCGTTATGTTTTCGCATTCTCGCTAAAGCGTATTGTGAAATATTTTCAAATAGTTTCACACACGGGCCCATATTTCAGAGGCGGCGCTATAAATCTGAGCGGCGACAACAAGGGTTATGAATGATGGCCTCTCGGGCCATATTGATATAGCAGTTCACACTTGCGACACCGAGTGTTGTAAATTACGTTTTGGTCACATAAATCCTTGTATTGTCATACCGGCGCGCCGCACGTGACTCCCTCGACGTACTCGCTCGTACCTAACTGTAATGCAATTGCCTTCGCATAAATGTAATTTACATGCCTAAGACAACAATTCACCATAAACACTGTAATTGTTGTTGAATAACAAAACAATATGTCAGTATGTGAGGAATTTGAACAATCTAATCAGTTGTAACAATGATTTATTACGTTAACGCTTTCCGAACAGAGTTCTTAAGCAGGCGAAACGGCAAAAGAAAATCAATTCGTGTAACATCGAGCATTACAGCCGAAGTAATTATCCAATATCGAGTCATAATGCCCAAACATGGCCTTCGGACTTCGGCATCGATGTAAACGCCTCCAAGGAGTCACCAGATATATTGTAATAGCCTACCGGGTGGGACGAAACACCCGAGTCTAGTCCGAACAGACCAATTTATCGCTTTCGAGTAATTAATGCCACGATTATCCGTCTATTTTTTAAGCCCAGTTTAACTTAGGTTAATTAAGGAAAGTCGTTTTATTCGACAGCACATTTAAAAGCTCTTTTGTCTCTAATTTAATGGCGAAAAAGGTTATTTTAATTAGCGTAGCCGCGAAAATACGTGTCGCCGTATATTGCGATCGACAAGTACCTACGTGCGCGGAGCACTTTATCTGGTGGCGCTTTCAAATTGCTGCTGCTCTGATTTTAGCTATTTTTGGAACGTATACAATAAAACAATACTATAAATACACCAAGTTTCGACCTGGAGGTCGCAGTAAATATCAATGTATTCACGTTGAAAAATGTTCATTTACAGGACACTAGCTGACCTGGCAAACGTTGATCTGCCATATAAATAATTTTTATTGCTGCTCCTCTCCTATTCATCTTAGCGTGATGTTATATAGCCTAGATATATATATATATATATATATATATATGCCATATATATATAGCCTTCCTCGATAAATGAGATATCTAACACAGAAAGAATTTTTCAAATCGGACCAATATTTCCTGAGATTAGCGTGTTCAAACAATCAAACAAACTCATCAGCTTTATATTATTAGTATAGATAAAAAGGAAACATATGCCAACACAGCTAGCAAAGCGTTCGCTCAAACGTAATGTTGGGATAAAAGTGACATAGTTTTTAACAACATTTTTAATCATTTTAAATTCATTCCAATTTCAAACGTGCCGCCTGCCAGCATCTTTATTACGATACGTATTTGCCATTAAAAAGAAATGAGTAATGCCGTCAATATCTTTTTGGCACATTAGGTTAGCAATATGGTTCAATCATTATTATACTGCAATTCAAGTGAAGTTTGAAAGAAATTTCGAACATTACATTGCATTGTAAATATGTACTGTTTTGTGCGTAAATGGTATAAACTGAAATAAAAACAATAGAAAGTCACACATTATTATTATGATGTAGTGTCAACAAGTTAATCAGCGGTGTAATTGATTAAATCTGATTTATTCTTGCTTACCTCTTCTTCATCCTCTTGATAGCAAAAATATGCGTTCATTATTATCAACTACACATGCTTTCTAAGATAATAGTCGTAGAAGTAACTACGTAGTCTCTACAAGTCAACATACAATAAATGAATCGCATGACATGCCGTTCTAGATACATCTACCGCTAAATTACCGCTCTAGCTACTGAAGAGAGAAAAAGTATATGTAATTGGAGAAATGTTTGAGTGCTCACCGTATTTCTTGTTGTCCTTTCCTTTGTCCGACTTTCCTCGTGGGAACTGTGTTGGCACGCGCCCGTTCACATCGATATCATCGTAGTCCGGCTGTGAACAATATTTACATATATAATAGTGTGTCGATTACCAGAAATAAGTAGAAATGTATGGTATTCTAAATTTAAATTTTTGACACTTGTATTTAAAAAAAAAATTGAAGTGGCCATTAATGCTCATGGATATGTGTAACCGGCCTTGAAAAGGGTTGTAAGAGGGAGGTACGAATGGCGAGTAGTAAGTGTTGAGTTTAGTTAGTTTATCTTAGTATGAGTGCAGTTACTAATAGTTAATATCTGTGGTATATGAGACAGATCACAGAAGCGTTGCTATGCCTGAGGACCGAACGGTCGCCTCTAGTGTATGCATGTACCGGCAACCACGCCCTATGGACCGTAGTATAAATAGTTTATATTAAATAACAATTACTACACGGTAGAAATAAATGTAGCATTTGTACTGCCCCGGGCGAACCGAGCACTTGTTCTAACACCTACCTATGTACTGAACTATAATACATTAGCTATTTTATTGCATCGCAACGAAAAGCTTTAACATTAATAATAAACAAAACAAATATCTTATCCGCGGGCCACGGGAAATACATTGTCAATGAATTTCGTTGTTCAATTCCAATAGTAAAATGCGACAAGCGAGCGCGTATCTCTCTCGAATTACATTTATTACGATTGCAGAAAATAAATAGTCGTATTTATGTATCTGTCCACACTTTCCCCTACAACGAGTTTTGGGCCACTAGACCAACGATAAATGGGCCCGTACAATGTTTTCAGTGAAATGCGCCCGACACGATTATGTTATCTCGGACGGAGTCTGTTAAAAAGGCGGCGTGAAAGAATGAAAACCGTGTGGGCACTCCCCCTTATCTTGTTACAACGCGAGACAAGTTCAAAGCACAACTAATGTAATACAAGGCTCATATTGTAGACGTTGCTTTATCAAGTAAAAGAAATTATGCGCGCCACCCTGCGCGCTAGTCTTCGTACATATTATTGCTCGATTTATACACATTCTGAATGTAATTCGTGTTAAATAAATGTGCTGTTATCGTGAACTCAATACGTTTCATTTCAACGTGCTTTCGTTACTTTAACATTTTAATACCCTTGTTACATCTATCCAGGAATTATCATGGACGCCCGTTAGTTATTCGGAGTCATTCCAGTCTAATAACTAATCTTTTGTTCAAATAAATATATAGTTATATTCTAACTGGTGCTTATTTTAAATATTAGTTGGTTAACAGATAAAAATGGAATCGAAAATATTCAGTCTGGATATTAAGAATCTTGAATAATATAATAAATATAACGTTTCCAAATGTTAGGTCAGATTAATTAAATTATTAGTGATGTCGTTGTATTTACAAACTGGTAATTAAAAAAAAAATAACAGTGAAGATTACCATGGACGTGTTAGCAAATTGTAGGGCACCTCACTCACTACGCGAGAAGCATAATAGAACGTTCCAGACCTTAGCTTTTTACTTTCGGCCATAATGAATAGATATCTCTGACATACAACAACAAGACGTCCATTTTACACGCTTCCATTGAAAAATACCGAAAAATTACCAAGCAATTGCATTTCATTGCAATTAATATGTGACTGCGTAAATATAGTCGCGTTGGTTACGTATTCACAATGAACAAAGGACATTCTTCATCCACCCAACGTTTCCACTTTCATAGCAACCTGACGCCATTTGGATAAACCAATAAAAGGAGCCGGGGTTACCTTTCGGTCGCCTATCATTTATCTTGAGCGGAGATCGCATCTGTGATGCGTCAACGATACGGCCTTACCATTGTTCTGCGGTGTAAGTATGAGGCGTAAATGCGAGTTGACTCGCCACCGAGATAACGCACAACCAATAACCAACGCACAATGTAAAATGAAATCTATTACTATGGAAATTAAGTTCAAAATTGTTCGATTGACGCTCTTAGTGGATTTTCGGCCATACCTTGTAAGTTACTAATCTGACAAGTAGTCGAAACCGACAGGCGTTAAACGGAACAAACTTTCACCTCATTTAGATCGTGATACGTTATTTCTCAGTTGTCATTGATATAGTTTCGAAGGGTTAAGAAATGATAAGTACAAAGTTTGAGTGATGGATTAATTGTTGTTTATGGGAATGGAGATTATACGGCGGCGAGTATCAATGCTAAACGTTCTTTTTTTGAAAAGCGATACTTAAGGTTATTGAACCGATGACAACTAATTTTTTATCTGTATATTTTTTTAGTAAACATAATTATCGATGATTTTAAAAACGAAAAATAAACTGTTGAAGTATTGAAATACCCTGCAAATACATATTTATATAATTTTATTTAGAATGTGTAATGCCCATTAAAAATTAAAATTGTATTAATCTTTCTTGAATTAAGGAAATAGTATCCCCGAATACACATTGGTGGATGGGTTTTTTAATGGACTGTAGTTTGGGAAATAGCTTAACGAGATACCATAGGAAGCTGGTATCAATATCTAACCCTGTAGAAAATAGGCGTGAATGCTTATATGTGCCTGCGAATCAATATTTAGCCGTAATACATTTTCTATACAATTGATAACTATATGTTCACTGTAGTAAAGTTTCTGTTTTTAAAAGAAATACTTTTATACATACGTAAATGGTATTCTATACTAAATATGAATAGGTAGAAAATATACAGTACTTGAACTATGACCACTTTTAGATGTAAGAAATTCAATAATACTTCCTGTCCGACATATATCAGTGTTCGATATTCAAAAATATTCAATTAAGTAACAAAACGGATGTGACGTGTCGATGGGAACGATTATGTCACTCACAAATTGAATTTTAGGTAGTTTTCGTGTTACTACTGTCACGAGTTATCGTACCTGTAATTAATAGGACTGGCCGCTTAGCTTGGAGGTAAAATTAATTAAAAAATAACTAGAGAAACGTTCTAAAACAGTGTTATATTAAAAATGAAAATTAGAAAAAAAATAATAATGATTAAAACATATTATTAAAATTATTAGATTGAAATTTATATATATGTGAATAGAATGGAAATTATATTTTGTCTTCGTATTATTGTTATCGGCGTAATAAAGGCGTTGAAAGTCAAAACTTCGTTCAGAAAGCGTTCACAAAAAGAAAACACAATCAGCCAGCTACTAAGGTGGCCGATCACTGCTGCTAATAAGTCTAATAGGAGCGTACTAGATAAACGAAGCGTCTAATTTGTTACTAGGAAACTCCGATAAACTCCTTCACAAAATAACACGGACAACAGATATCGGGTATCGGCGTCACCGGATTGTGTCAATAACGCTGATCGTTCAGTAAATCCCGCCCACTGAGAAAACACTGTTGCAGGCTTTTTATTGCGCCGTTCCATTAAAATGCCATGATGTATAATGCAATGATCCTAAATGCATTTAAGTATTATGTACTTCCTTACTTACCAACCTATGAATAGTATTTATAAATAAGCATTCGTAACCTAAAAAAGGAAATGAGTTTTTTTCGTTTATTCATTAGCATTTAATTGAAATAAAGAAAATGTATAAAATTATTCGTTAAGAGGTTTATTATGTAATGAGTATTTTATGTTACGTAAAAATATCTTAGTTATTATTAATATAATGTTATATTTAAAAAGAAGCCACGGATATAAAAATGTAACCGAAGCTATTATGAATCAATTTGTCGATAACAGTTCAATCACATCGTCAAGGTACGTAAACTAATCTAAGTAGGATGAAACAACAAAAATTCAAATTTCATGACGAAGCAATATCGTTGTGGAGACAGGGAAACGAATAGACTATTGAAAAGTAAACAAACTTAAACTAATAAACACAATTGAAAACTAACCTTATGTACAACAGCAAAATGTTTAAATTCCAATGTGTTGGTAAACATACTTTTTGTTTCATTTCTATAACTTGCACGTTTATACTAATTTGTACTGTAGGCTATTGTTTATAGAATTCAAATTTGGTTTTAAAGAGGTATCGTTGAAAATAGGGAAACAAATAGACTATTAAAAAAAAGTAAGCAATACCAAATAAATAACTTCAGTCAATAATTAACGTTATTTACCATAAGAAAAAGTTTAAATTGAAACGATCCCCTTTTTGTATGATTTTTATAACTTGTATCTTAATACATATCAATATGAACTCTACTAGTTTGTTCCATAGAGTTTAAAATAGTTTAATCCAATAATGCCTATTCCGAATTCGATTCAGTGGTGATACAATGGGATCACTTAATTCATGGATTTTAAATAAATAGAAAACTAGTGGGTGGTATGTCCAAGGTGGTAATTATTGACGTATATAACATGATACTCGTATTTCGTCCGCGTAATATATTTTCAGGTTACAGAATAATTTTAGAATGCAACGTAAGTTTTAGAACTGAAAATGACGAGACAATTGGAACACAGGAGTGTTAGGTTAGTGGTATAGAATTCTGAATTGCATTATGGTAGTCGGGGATTCGAGTCCCTGTCACGTATTTCTAACTTTATAACACACTTTAGAATATATAGTTTAGAACATTAGTTCTGAAGTTAACTTCAATAAATTGGTTAGGAAACTTTAGTACCAAGGGCACCTTTGAAAAACTATTGATTTCTTATGCCATTTCAATGAATTGCTACCATTTGTACTTTAGTGAAATAGTTTAAACTTTATTATCAGTTTTTTCACGTTAAAAAGACTATAATAATAGTTTTCAAAGGAGTCCCAAAATACTTATCTTCTTCATATCCGTTCTTATACAAATGTATGTGTATGCAACATTTCAAAAGTTACTCTCCATTAAACTCCTAATCTACCCGTCATATATTTAGGGTCTTCATTTCTTATCTACATAATATATTTAGAGGATTCGCGGCGAGGCTAATGGTTTCTGTTAAAAGCTTCTGATTCATACGACGTTGGTTGGAATTTCATCTCTCTAATTGTTTATTGAAGATAAAATTTTGGAATTGGCGCATATAAAAATACAAAAAGCATAACCTTAAGATTATGTTCTACGTATATATAGCAGAACTAATCCACTTTTTTACTCAGTAAATCTACACGTTGGATATTTTAAACGAATTTCGCTATTGATGCAATTACCAGGGCGAATGATTCGATTGAATAATAAATTAATAAGGCGTTAGACAAAATGAGCAGGCATTTTTCGGCTGTTTATGCAGATAAAAAAAATGTTAATCTAAAATTAGCAATAAGGTTGCGAAAGTGTTGCCGCAATTTTTTTATGTGGCTCATTGTTCTTGTCAAATTATTTCAATAAAAGTCCGTATAATTTCACAAAAGAAACTGTAAATGTAATAAAAATAGTTTGCAATTGCCACTTAGGCAACGGAACGGTAGCACAATCTGTAATGCAATTTACACTTGCAAGAAAATTACGATGACCGCGAACCGCATCTTCGGCATCGGCTGTTATGGTGTGTGCACACTAACCGAAAATCAAAGGACACGATCAGTTTCAATGCAGCTAAATACACGCCTAAGTATTACAATTGTCTTTAAACTAACAGTGTACATTCAGCGTCACTAATATACGTTTATTAACTTTGTTCTAGTGATTCAAATAGAACAATATATCTATTTATTTACAAACCAATTTGTAATTGAGTCTGTAAGAAATAGATGTACGGATCAGGGCCCTTTTAAAGACCTATTTGCTCGCATATGTTACGGCAAAATTACATCGCTTTATTATGACATAGATAATACCAGATTTTTTTTATTTTACACTATTTTTTTTTTCGATATGATATACAGATTGATCACAACATACCGAAACGCTATCTGATTTTAGACATCAAAGAGCGGCCATATTTGCGTGTTGCGACTAAAATGGAACAGTTTTTACGTGTTATGACTAAGGTTGCTTGTTATCAAAGTCGGTGTTTTTGAAAATGACGTAATAATATGCAAAATGTATACGAATTTCAGTGCTTAATACTTTTTTAAAAATAAAATAGCTTGTTTCCAATTATACACCGACATTAAAATATACAGATAAGGGAATATTATTTAACCAATACACATGTTTTCATTACGAATACTAATCACCACAGTCGACTTTTTTTAAATACAAGCATGTGATTATAAAAATTAAAATTAATTTTATCGAATTAACTCGTAGGTACAGTTTTCTCATACATTTATAAGACACTGATGGATATATAGTCACTCTTAGGACACAGACTATACCGAGTGTAAGTAGGATAAAAATGGTATTACATTAAAATTAATTTTAGATGAAGGGCAAACCGCGTCGTTTTTGTAAATGCGGCCACTGTAAATTGAATTATGCGTGCGCTGGTATTTGAGGTCTATAGCTATTCAATTGGAATTTTATTAAAGGGACTTTTTTGTTCGTTGCCACTCACAGACCACGATATAATGCATATATAATATCCATGACTTCTGTCATTCAAATCAGTAGAATTTTCATATCATTGAAGATTTACTTAACCTTCGTCTGCTACTATTCACATGTTAAATTCACGTGGAGTATTTTATTCAAGACTTTTATTCAAGACTCAAGAAACATTTTGGCATTTTGTTTTATAACCTATTCCTGAGTGTCGAGGGAAACCAATACTTCCCCCCCACCCCCTACGATTAAATAGAACAGATTCTGGCTTATCCCTATGAGCCAATATCTGACCATATTGACTCCCCAGTCAAGAATCTAGGTCAGATCGTGTCAGGTCTGTACGGATAGAGATATCTGTGATTCGACGTTCTCCGTCTATCCCGTTAACGACTTGGCGTAATGGTATAATAATAATAATAATCATTAATCTCACCTTAGGAATATCAGCAGGTCCGTATCCGTTCTCTCTCGGAGGTAGTTTGGGAGGTTTATCGCCTCTCCTCTGTCCCATCTGCATCATCAGCTGCTCCCTGGTGGCCGCGACCACGCCGTGCCCGTTGTGCCCGTTCAGCCCGTACCCGCCCGAGCTGCCGCTCGATCCCGAGCCGTTGGCATTCGAGCTCGCGATGCTGTAGGGATCCTCGTCTGGGATCGGGATGCGAGGTCTGTTCTTGATGTCCATCGGTCTTTGAACTGTTACAAAGGAGAAGCAAAAGGTAAGCTTTTGATATTTAATGAATCGTATGGTACGCAAACCAAGATCATATGAAAGTGGTTGAAGTTCAAATTGAACATGAAGTTACCAGTTAAGCCTACAAAGATTTAAGAACAATTTCTTTAAATATTTTTAACACATAAAGTATTAAATTCGCCATTTATATCTTCTAGGTTCGCAATAAATTTAAATGAATAATTGAAAGATTTCCCTTTTTTATTTTTATTGTTCGAAACCCTAATCAGTTTTTCCCATCATACCAAGTTATTTCTGTGAAATGTCGAAATCTCTGTCGTGGATTTACGAGTATGTATGTATGTCAATTTACGCCGACAATCGGGCAAGGAAGTTCAAAGATTATTGACATTTACGAGCATCCTATTATCTTATTCAATGTTGACGAAACTGTCTTATGCACGAAAGGTCACTCTCGTTATATTATATAATTCGTTGCATCATATAGTTTTGGAATCGACTTTTTGACCTGGAAATGTGTATAATAATACCAATTTAATTTTGCAAATGTACTTTGCATTATGTTGAAAATTACGTTACATATCATATCAATTATCGTTTTTACCTGGGAGAGGCGCCCTGGCAATTTTGAATGCTTTCCAGAAATCTAAAATCTTTTCTTAAAAAGTGAAATAAGGAAAATACATGCCACAGTCACTGCAGTTATAAAGTGTAGGTAACAGTTGACAATCTACAAGTTTGTTACAGAAAAGGTATCGTTTGTAAATCAAGTTATTTCTAATCAATGCTGTATTATATAAATCTTTAATACGTTTCTGTACGCACTTTATCCAATCGCCAATAATTATTACCGTGACTACGACACAATACTTAGGTATTAATAGATTGACCTACATTCCTAGATCGCAATCAATCTGTTTACAGATACTTTTAATTATTATAGTAAAGAAAACAATATAACCAAAGTAATGATTTTGAGTAGGATTTGCGATATTAAACTTCAAGGAGATCGGTAAAATATTTACGGTAAACGAAATGAACATTAAAGGAAACGCTGACGTATCCAAGCGATTATCTAATAAAGGTTCTCTGTTCAACAATTGGAAACATTTAGCTGAACTTGCGCAACCAGCAGCGACATGAATGTCGTGTCGTGATACCGAGATCGGATGGCAATCACTTCTCTTCACGACTTGGAAATAACCTACGGTTATTAACTATGCGACGTTAAAGGTTGGAGGTTTCATTACACTTCAACTGAATCATTATCTGTACCATCGTCTGTAATCGCGAGAATAAACGAAGCTTACACGACCACTAAAGTACAGGGCACTCGCAAGGCTGACGATTATGAGTAATCCATACTGATTTAGCTTTTAACAGGTTGCAAAATTTATGTAGCGTTTATAAAGCTCACTCATCGCCTCGCCATGTGCTTTAAAAGTCGCGAAGGAAACCATTCAGCGCTTGAATCGTATGAGATTTAAAAAATAACTGTTTACGGTCTACTTCAAATTATATAGAATGATGAAGGTGAAATTTTAAATATAAAAGACCCTTTGAATACGAATGCGGCTATTATGAACTATTCGCTGTGGTCCCCAACTATAGCAATTACGGCAAGAATAAAGTGCTCGAAAATCACCTATAATTACAAGGCTATATGCCAAATTATTGATTTACATCGATTATTATGAGAAACAATGTGGTTTCATATAGGGTAAGATAATATGTTTGGTATTATTTTAATTTTAAACAAAATTTTTGTAACCATATTCGTGCTTTTATTTCGTTTCCTTCAATTATAATAATCGAACACTAATTCTTAGGTAGATAGCCAGCGAAAATGTTACTAGCTTGGTACCATATTTCCATAACTACAAATATAACGTACGAAAAAAATATTTAGCAGATTTTAACCAGCAAATGCCGTGCGCGCGATAATCGTAAACGATGCGTACGAGAAGACTTTAAAGATACTTGCTTAGAAACACCGCAAGCGCTGTGTCGCATCAGGATTAGAATCCAGATTAGCGCAGTCCGAGACCTGAATGTTAAGCTCACACAACTATTTTACACTACGTAAGAAATACGAAAGAAGGAACATCGTCAAAAGAAACGATAAAACATCACAAATTAAATATATCAAAATTGATAGGAGGTATAAACAGACAATGGCAACCCCAGGTCAAAGACATTAAACATGACCGCCTTAAAATATCGTATCCGACAAAAGTCAAAGTCACCTCCGATGACCCGTGACATGTTTTTAATGGTAAATTTGAGGTGGTATTGAACTAAAAACTGGATACAACATTGAATCACTATATAGGTACAAGCATATAAATAATAATAATTATTATTACTATTATTATTTTGTACTAAAAATTTTCCTAAAAATATACTCGTAATTATCAATTATGCACGTATTCTTTTTGCAACCAGTTTTTGGTGCATACGTCTTAGCAAAACTAGAAAAAAATCTTAATTTATTTAGAAATCGATTTGATCGTATTTTCTATTAAGAAGGACAGAGTGTGTTATAAAATTCTGATAACATTTGCTCCACTTTTACTATTGACTCTCTGAAATTCACTTTCATACTTCAATCGCAGCAGGCTTCCTATTGTCTCGTGCTGTTTTGCATAACATCAGTCACGATTCCAGTATAACCGCTGTTAATGTTTCAATTGGCCATCGTTTCAAATTCAAAGTGGATCTGCAGTAATGCTATATAGGTAAGTGGTTCCATTTGGTCTCGGCGGTCTAGTTATGCCACAAACAGTCACGAACGCGTGTTTCGACCTTCATGATGAAATCGAAATTTGTCGGTCTGGTGCCGTCGTCTTGCGTGCGATGCACATAACGCTTTGTTTTCCAGATTAGTACGATACATTAGAAAACTGCGCGAAGTGTTATATACGATTACCGTCACTAACATCGTTTCGAAGTCTATTGTGAGGGCGTTAAAATTGAATTAAACGTACAGAATCCTTAACCCTACAACGGAAACGGAACAATTTGTTCATCGCATTGAATTCGAGGGTTACACGGAAATATTGTAACAAAAACGTAACAATAAACAGTGTACGAGTTCGACGACACACAGTTTAAGCGTTCCGTCCCTCCGTACCACGGCAGCGTCACGACTTGCACATAGGAAACATTAGATACGTTATTCAATAGATTTATTTGAGTTCCACAACCGATAAACAGTGGCCCGACCGCGAAACCACTGCAGGAAATCTATGAGCGTATCTTATCCGGACTGGGAAATCAAGGGAATCTCGCTGTGCGGTTTCTTTCCCATAAATTCGCTATGATTTGAGCAAAACCAATATTGGATGTAGATAGTTGCTAAGCTGGCAATATGGTTGGGATAAGTTGGAAATTTGCAGCGCGCTCTGAGTGAAATGAGGTGCAATACATCATGAGATCGAAGGCAGATTGCATTGTTGCACAACAATAAGCAGACTACTGAGAAGTGAGGGACTGCATAGCTGATGCGGTTGCGTGCTGTGAGAACTAAATCAGATTCGTAATTTGTAATAAAATTGCACGAAACTGCGAAACTTATTTTCTTGGACCATTAAAATTTGTCATATTAAATTCGCGGTTTACTTGTTTCAGAGCAAACGGAAGTGCTTCAATGATAAACAGTAACTGCAAATAGTTTTCATGAATACGGTTTATTGAGCAATCGATATGTCGAAAGCATTCACTATTCATAGAGAACGTTGGAACCGGAAGAAACATGTCTACTTACATAGTCAATATGCGACTTACCGCAGGCAGATCACCTTGCAATCATAAAAACCAGTCCACTTTTGAATAGCAACACATTTACAGCGAGAAATTGCATCGATGGTCCCGGTTTTGAGGTCGAACAGAGCATTACCGGCCACTTTATTTTTTATTGATTTCGCATTTCCGTATTGTGGAGGATTCAGAAAATTTTCTTTAGACACGATAGCTCGGCTTTTATCAAGGCCGAGATAACTTTGTCCGAGCGAGCACATTGGCAGTTTGACGTGAGAACGTTTGCAATACACAAAATTTAATTCTGTACGTTCATTATTCGTTTCTTAATGATAAATGTTGAGGTCGGTGCATTGTTGCGCTGCGTAATGCGGGGGCTGAGGTTTCTGGAGGTCTGAGACAAGGTAAATGTATCGTTGCTGGTTCCGTAGATAAGAGCGGCGATCGTTTAGTCACACATACCACCATTCAATGGTAATTACATCGCTGTTGATGACGCGTGACTGACGCTCGATTGTGTCCTTGTAATATTTGTACAGTGTACGCGGTGTAGGACGTTAAAGTAAACGTTTGGAAACAAAAGCCTTTAATCTCACGGCTATCCTTTTAGTTGTCGATAATGACATTCGATCGCGAACCGGCGACAATAAAACTCTGTTAGCATCGTCATGTATGTACAACGCACGTAGGCGCTGTTTGATAAATAGTGATCGTTGAGCATTATTGTAATGGAACATTTTTCTGTTACGAGATAAGTCTCAGCGATCAACCCTTCACTGAAGTACTTTCTTTATACGCTATAACACGTATTCCGCATTAATTTGCCTTTCTCGTGAAGATAAATAAATTACTTTTCCGATGCGGTTCTATTGTTACATAGTAATTATTACAAGATTATTTAAAACTCTGAACAAACTTTCATTTTCGACATTTTTAGACTTTAAAATAATCATCTCATACCATACCTGCAGTTAAGCAGCATTATTATTTAACTAATGAGTGTTTTATTACGACTACATACATATTCCCACTTACATAAGTATGCGGAAATAAATACCGAGCATACGTCGGCGCCGATTTAATTGAATTTCGTACAAAGCGGGTTTATTAAAAATTAAAATTAAATAAAAAAATTAAAAAATTGAATTACAAAAAAATTGTTAGACAAAATGATTTCCTGTTTTTTACTAATTTCAATTGCAGGCTACCACAAAAAAATCCTAGTTTATTAATATCTTTTTTTCTAATTAGATAGTCCTTACCTTGTCTTCGTATTCTTCTGAGGGGACTAGCGAATATTGTTTTTAATACATATTTAGTTATAACATGATTGTTACTGAAGTTTCAGAGGTTCTGTCAACTTGAGCTTAGTACCTATTAATGAAACTAAATAAAATAAACAGAAATTTTATAGATTACTTTAAGTATATCTAAAACATACAGAAACCAGTATTGATATTTAAGAATCATACATCAAGCATTAGTTAGTAAAAATTGAACTTCAGAATATAGTTTTTTATAGCGGAAATAGCGATTTTTTGTACGAATTACGAAGCAATCTTACAAGCATCCTACGATTTGTATTAAAATTCTTTAGCCGCTACATTTTGCGTTTAATATTCAATATGTTAATAGCACCTTGTTTGTTCTGTATAATTATATTTTTTATTGGATTTTTTTGTTATAAATATTTGTCTTTAATCTTTAAACATCATAGGCGTTCTTTCATGAATAACTCGACATAAATAACATTCCGGAATGTAAGCAAGCGTCAATTTTATGATTATTTAATTGACATAAATTAAATTTGAAACTCTATGTTGTCACCGCATCGTCTAGAGACTGTTAAAAGAAAAAATTAATAAAAAATATATCAATGAATTTTTTACTAGCAACGGATATAGAAAATGCATTACGAGCTCTAACGAAATACTGTTCGATTTACTTAGTATTTCCTGCACAACCCTGTCATAATAATGCTGGCAGCCGAACGTACGGTGTTGAGTTATTAAAAATAAAAAAAAACTCAATTCAATGCAGGGTTTATAACCGAAATGGCAATCGGCCTCGCTATTTAAAAGTGGACTGTGAGAATCAAGAGTTTATTCCGAGTTTATCTAAGTTCAATCTCTGCGAGCAATATGTTTCTCAACGTATATTTAGGTCACGCTTAGTGTTAATGATATATTTCTGATTACAGCTCCACGTTGAGATCGGTAGCGGTCTAGAATTATAGAAGTGTAATTATCATTTCGTTTAAGGAATAATTATATATATTTGTGGTTTATATCTATTTACAATAAAAAAATAATTCTCAGTTATGTGGCTCGACTGCCCTATTGTGGGAGGTAAAGCATTCGGTTGATATATACATAGGTGGCATGTGATTGTCGGTTTGATTCTGACAAAGAATTAATATTTGTGTGATTTGCATGAGTATTTGTTCTGTCTGGGTACAAAATGATCGAACATATAAATATAGCTCAAGTAAATATTAGTAACAAATACAAATAAAAGTATAGCCATAGTTAATCGTGGGGTTTTTATGCCACAGCTTCTGTCTAATTTGTGATCGGATGAGAGGTATAAGTAATATCTGCCAATTGTCTATTTGTTGTTTTTATTTATACCCCTAACCTCAACTTTATTACCTACGCAATAAGTATCACACGTATAAACAGCCATAGTTTAAAAATACTCATCACAATCATCAATGTTTCATTTAACTCGTCAATAGCCGTCCGGATTGCGAGTCCATACATTCTCTTCATTACTTAACATCTTTAATGACATGAAAGAGATAAAATACCAAGCGCACGGGTACTGTAACTCATGTGCATTATAATATCAATCGCTAGCCCTAACGATGTTGCACTTCTGTGATCGATTTGCATCATGTAAAGACCACCGGCGTCCCGCCTGTCACTCACCTTGATGATTGTGTCAATTATTACAAACCCCTGCCCTACAATGAGACGGTAGTGTAACATTTTTTCAATCTTTTTACAATTATTTACACCGACAAAGTATAGTCATCGCTAAGACGCGCCAGCAATGGCCCGACAGCGCGCCAGAGTTGATTAAGCAATTTATTATAATTAGACCATCATTCTCGTCATATACATTTCAATGCTGGATCATTACTTAGCGACTATCCCATATATTGTAACAATGATCGTACTATTTCATATTGATTTTTACACTGATACTGGCAACAGAAAAACAAATCAAGGTAGGTATGAATTTCTTCGTCTATTTACTAGTAAGTAAATTATTTTACATACATAATGTTTTATGTATTAAAAATCTGTTAAGTCATACATTTTGCTTAAAATGATTTTTTTCTATAAACAGTTCTTACGATAAAGTTATGTGTTAGTAAGATCGTTCCGTTCATGGCCGCCTTTAAAAGCGTTTTTCATTTGTATGCACCAAAGTCAACGCTCGATTGATGACAAATTGCATCTACAAAGCAACTTAATATTAATATAAAGGGCAGTAAAATAGCGTGTCGGTCTGTCCCATTTTGTTGTAACAATGATCTTAATGACGCAATGAATTTTTCGATTTTGACTTTTTGCAGTCATCTCGAATGTTCTTCGGGTCTGTGATGAGTGTGAAGGTATGTTTTTGTGCGGTGTGTGTGATGCAAATCGCGATTGGATAAAAGCTATAAATAACATTTGATTTGTTGCAAAGTCAAGTAAAATGACTCGTAATAATATAAACGTTGATTAATATAAGGTTTTATAATCTAACTAGCTTTTGCTCGCGACTTCGTCCGCGTGGAATAGTGACTTTGGGCAACATTTGGAGTAGGTATATCAAAATAAATTGTAGCCTATATGTTACCGAGGACTAATAGCTATATAATAAAAACAGTTTCATCAAAATCCGTCCAGTAGTTTTTGCATGAAAGCCGGACAACAGACAGACAAAAATTTCAAAATATTTTTTTTGGATTGTGTTACTTGTATGAAGACCCGTAGGGGTAGTTTTTTAAATTTTTATTCAATGTACAGAATTGAACTCTTTTACAGTTTTATTATATGTCTATACATATATAGATCTATATAGAGTAAGTATATATCTATATAGATATAGATAACGCAGTTTGTACTTAAAAATGTGCTCCTGTAATAATAGCTTACCTACTACCGTTTCATATGATGCAGTGTTGAAACGGCAAGATATTATCTTTGTTATTATGTTGCTTTAGAAATATTTTATCATTGTATTGTAACTATTTGTGATACAAATGTAGCAGAATGTACGTTTACTCGCCGTAATTTCGGCAAATGTGTCGCGACATTAACGGTAGTCCTTAGTAGATCATGGTACAACAATATTACACTTGTCGTTCTCACAACAACTCTATTGTACTGAGCTACAAACCTTACACTCGTACATTGCGTGTATGTGTATTGTTCATAAATACGGACTTGAAACTAAGCAGCGTTCTACAGAAAGCACATTGTCGCTTTATCAAGGTCTCCCCTCTGTCACCCGGACACGGTTCGTAATGTCTACAACTCGTATGAACCATATCAAGCAAAAAATGCCTCATAAATATCATTGTTGTCATGCATGGCAAGGAAACCTGATGCTAGTTTATTTCCTTTCCTCAAATGTCGCACGCCTTTTGTTCTACCATGACGGCAAGGGAAAAACCTAGCTTTCAAAATGTAGATAGATAATGTCCGAAGACATGTTACATTACGAATCTCTAAATTATGTATTATATTATAGTAAAATTTAAATGATTTTTGTCAAAATAACAGCTTTATATTAAATTCATATCAAACTTCGATTTTGACAACAAAAAACATGATTCTTAAAATTTTTGTGTCTATCTGTAACTGATTTAATGTACTGACCTGGAGGCAATTTCGACTTGAGCATGTCCATAGCGACAACATTGATGACAAGGACCCAGATTGGACACTCCAGCAGATCGCCGTCCGATTTCACGAAGGCAACCGCTGACAAGCACTGCGTCTCCAGCCGCCTGCGGTCTGGATATGAGCGACGTAGCTCACGGTTCACGTTGGATTGGAATTTCTTCATGTCGAACAGCTGCAACAAAGTATAACGTTAACATAGAAATATTTACCCACAAAACATGTTCAAAGTTCGTTTTGGAGGTCGAAACTTCATTACGTTTGGGTTCATTACCCCAGATCTCTTTTCGTATTGGAAATCCAATATTAAGAAGGCTTTAGTTATCTAAAAGTAAGAGTTTTCATTGAGATAATTAAATTATCTAAATAATAAAAGTCTTAATGAGGTAAGTATTACAAGTAAAAAAATTACATTACATAACCTACTGACAGTTATATTTCACTCAATAGTATTTCATAACTACTATAATATATAATTGGATACATTATTTAATTTAATTAATTAGACATACATTTAATCGACTAATTAAATTAAAGTCAAACTCTTGACAGAGATCGAGACGAGATCAAAGAAACTGGAATAACTCAGCTTCAATTTACAGCATTTTAAACATCAACCGAGCAGTAGACGAATCAATACAATCATAAAGATGATCTTATCAAATTAATATTACATAACAAGACATCGGTCGGTAATGAAAAGACAATCGCTCGATCAAACAAACGCAATGGCATTATACTGAGTTTAACGTAGCCGGTTAAGCGTGAACCTCGCTTAGATAAGTCCAAGTAAGACTATACTTAAGTGAATGGAGATTTAGTCTATTAAGTAACTAGATTACGCATCATATTAAGTTCAACGTCTCTTAAAATTGTCCGGTACAACACTGCTAGTTCTTTAATAAAGTAAATACTAAAGAAGTTCTTTAGAACGAAGACTTATAAACCTAAAAAAACTTCTTTAACATTTATCGAATGAATACCAAATAAGTGAACTGGTAATATTGTAATCAGCCAGTAGATGTCTGACGACATTGCGTCAGCCAACATTTAAGATTAAAACAGCTCTCTGTTTTAAAAGAAACAAAAAAGCAATATTTTTGTTTTTAATTAAATAACTTTATGTTTCATATGTCAGGAATATGCGAGCGATACGTGCAAGGAACCCTAATACAAAACGCCGAGTCAGATGCATCTTCGATATTGAATGAGCCCTATATAGTTATTACACAACTGATGCGTTTCCACGGGCCGTGGCTGACTGCATCAAGATGTCCGTCCAAATGCAACCAGACAACGTGGAAAGAGTTGTCGATGGTATCTACAGAAATTGCCGCGTCCAATATTCGTAAGTCATGGGCCGTCCATTGAAGGCACGCTTGGGAGAATTTTAATTGTTAACGCACGGTATTGTTGCGTTACGTAATTGGCTATTACGTATCCTGTTGATTGGATAGTTCCTTGTTCTCCAATGACTTATTGTATATGTAATTAATAATAATTAAATAAAACCGAGATTAGCGGGAACATCGTTGTCTGCTGTACCTCCGTTAAACTTTAAATGTGTTTTCTGAAGTCTTTTGAAGGCATTAATAACTAATGTATTGTTGCAAGTCAAATATTAAGACGTAAGATCGTAAAAAAGCAATTAACTATGATATAATTTTCTCAAACGGCTTCTTCGAAATGTTCGTCTGACATTTGATCCTTACATTTTAATTAAGTTTACTAAACTGACACTTAATACCCGAGCTCTCGGAAACCACAAGCCGGTTGACACGGACGGAGATGATAACATTGTTTTATATTATTTTAGTCACGAGGGAATTCGGTGTGGGAAATCAGACGGATCGCACAAAAAAAATCTCAGGGATCAGTACATTTCAACATTGAGTATTGTCTATAAGAGACTCTTTCGAATTGAGTTGTTCTTAACAATTTCAAAGTGGACGAAGAAGCGGGGCAGTTAGATTTAAACAGCTGTCATCTAATATAACAGGACAGATTTGGAACTATGCAGAAGTTCATACCAAATCCATAAAATTACATTAACGTAACAGCAAATTCCCTTTCATAATAGCACTCCAGATATTATTTAAATTAATAGTTCCTGTTACTGATATGAAAATGGTACAATACAGCAATGACTATTAATTGAAACTAAGTCCGTTCATTGTCTCGGCTTTGCCAACAGACAATAAGCACTTTGCTTTCTGCGAAATCGCTTTCATTACTCCCAAGGAAATAGAATAACATTCGAACGAATCAGTGAGGCAATGACCATTCTTTTCCTTACTTAATAGTGCTATCTTCTCGCATTGTTCTGGCGAGTACTTGCGTAAAACTGGTAGTTAATGGTGTATGAATTACTAATGAATGTTTGCTTGTTACTAGGAAGTGGATCTCCTATTGTTTGATATTGCCCGTTTAGTTTGAAATCTTAAGTGAATCGTTGCAAAATTCAATTAAATGCTTGTACATTTGATAAAAGTATATTCGTTTAACGTTAGAAATGTTTCAAGTTTAAAACTGATACGAGTATGTTTCTCACAATGTTCTATAAATGAATCTCTAATCTAAATCTCTTGAGAAAGTTCTTATCTGATACTTCGTAAAAATCACGCCGAGATCGTGATTGATATTGAAACGAGTGTCAGAATAAAGATGTTTCATATGACGGTCAAAGATTTCGTAAGAACATTAGAGAAAGAAGTTATTAGGCAATGCCACGGTCAAAGTAAAAATCGTGAACGAATTCACTCGTGATGCACCGCAAATGACCATCGAACAATGCAACGTGCATTAAGAGTAATGTTCGGGCTTTTAAGCTCACTCTTTACATTGTCTTTAGTTATGACGAAACGTAAGGAAATAATAGCGGTGGTATTAAGATAATTTAATGACACTAAATTCTATGATGCGTTATTTGACACGTGTGTACATATAAATATGTTTTTAGAACATTTAGCGTGTATAACATATTATTTTCATATGTCATGTAACATCACGCCTGTAATTCCCGAAGGGGTAGGCAGAGAAGTGTAATACACCCCCATATTTCACCAGTTACGTTTAAGTCCCACAATGGAATAGGTGGTGAGCCTATTGCCATGCACCGGGCA
>DWUN01000640.1:0-20973 GCA_018249975.1 Passova gellias
CGCGACTACCGCTCGGGATGTCGGCGAAGGAAAGCATTATAGTAGCAGTAAATTATAAAAGTTCACTGTTCTCCGAGGTGCGAGCAGTGTGCACAGATAACACTACAGATAACGATAATTAAACGTCTTCCGGAAAAACAACAACTCTACTCTCCTTTTCTCGGCTAAAACCGACCTGCCCTCCCCCGCCCGCCCGCCGCGAGCCGTCTCACTCGAGCCCTGACGTCACCTCTCCCCCCTACCTTGCTGTTCCTGGTGAAGGTGACGGAGCAGACCTCGGCGCCGTCGTGCGCGCCCACGAACGTGTTGAAGCAGCGGTTGGAGACGGTGTCCCACAGCTTCACGCTGCCGTCCGCGCTGCCGCTCGCGAAGTACTTGCCGTTCGGGGAGAACCTGCACACGGGGGGGCGGGGAGGGGGGATGAGCAGTACTGGACGATACACGCAATGATACAGCTGTTATTTGATTACAATTGAAGCAATTGAACGGCTGTGTGACGACCGGACCGTTTGTACCCAGATGAAGTTATCAAACGAACAACCTGCTGGACGGGAACCGAACCCGCATACTCTGGCTCAGCGGTCGCAGTGTAACGGCGCGAATGCGCAGCACACCGCCAGCGGCGCGGCGGGGGCACTCACTTGATGGTGGTGACGCGGTCGGCGTGGTGGTGCGCGGGCACGGGGCACACGAAGCACTGGCCCGTGGTGACGTCGTACAGCCGGATGACGGGGTGCGACGTGGCCGCGATCACGTGGTCGCCCAGCGGGTGGAACGCCACGCATAGCACCGGCTCCGCGTCCTGCACGCACACACGCACACACGCACACACGCGCGCTTGTGTCACTCGGACACAAAACAAAGACAATAAGAATATCTATCGGCGGTCCGGCCGGCCACCGTAACGCCATAACGCGGGCATTCAATTGTCCAGTTAGCAGTTAGAAGCGAATAACCGCACGTGGAATTGTCCCCAATTGTTTTTGGAAAAACTCACACTACAGCTATCTGACTACTACCCGATGTTGCCTGGGCTACGGTGGCCGGAAGGCTGATAAACTTTGATAGATAGGATATGGATGGGCAGCTATTACTCGAGGTACTTTAAGTGGAACCCATTACAAAAAAGAAGTAGTAACTGTCAACTAGTCGACTGACTGTTATCGATTTGTAAGCCTTCTTCGCCGACGCCTTGGTGATGTCGAAGAGCTTGATGCAGCAGTCTTTGGACGCGGAGACCAGGATCTGCTCGCGCGGGTGGAAGTCCAGGGCGGTGATCTCGTCGGTGTGGTCGTAGCTGGCGGGGGGACGGGGAGGGGGGCGGTGTAATGTCAGAACGCAACACTGTATTAGAAGCATCCGGTTTATCACAGATTAAGCTCGATCGCTGATTGTGAAGGACAAGAGAATACTGACGCGGTACCAAAGGTCACCGTGAAGCGGGAAGCGGTAGTTGTATGGACATTGAACAATATATTAGATAATGGATAACGGTTTTTTTTACTGTGATATATTTAAGTCTTTATATATGCATTGAGACCGACGGACCAGACAGAACTGCATACTAACAGTGTTCGTATGACGGGGTGCCCCTGCTGCTCTCGCCCAGGATCCACTTCCTCGGGCGCCGACTTGGCCAACATCCTCTCCACGTCCAGGATCTGCGGGAGACGTACAACAATATACGCGAGCGACTCCATCACTAGCAACGCTGACCGCTAAGCCAGAAAACCCGTTGTCAATTTTCAACTAAAACAAACATTTATAGAATTTTTTTTACGCCCAGACACAGAACAAACATCGTGCCGCACACAGATCTTTGTGAATAGGAATCGAAGCCACGACCTCAGGTTCTGCAGGCAGTCTCTCCGGCAGCTCGAGTACGAGGTCATTCATTAGTGACATCATCATCATCAACGTAACTGTGTATAGGGCCAGATGCGGCTGACGGGGGGTCGAGTTGCCGAAACCGGCGTGTTGTGAAGAGAGTGATGAATGTAGACGATGCGCGTCAGGTTTGTGAGGACAGTGATATTTGGCTTTCGGTGCGCCCTGCCTACCTCGTTAGGAACCTGCCGCGATGGTATGTTGTTGTTGTGTATAGGGTTGTAGGGTTGGTCAGCGAGTGCGATGGCTACCTTGATGCTGGCGTCCACGCTGCCGGTGGCCAGCAGCTGGCCGCACGCGCTGAAGGCACCGGCGCGGCACGCCATCTTGTGTGACGTCACGTACGCGGTCTCGTAGGCGCTCGGCTCCGGCGCCAGGGACGACGCGTCCATCTCGTACTCCAGATCTGACGCACCCCAAATACACAAATGACTCCTTGATAAGGAGGGGAGGATGAACTTAATCACTGGAGATTATGGGTCTGACTCACATCCCGGACAAATATTTCTGTGATGGACAGCATATATTCTGTCTGGCTGTACACATTTTTGGTTTCCATTTGACAGGCTCTGTCTAATCTGGGAGGACGGTCGTGTGAGAAGGTATCTCATGATATTATTAATACAAAGAGAATGTGTTAAACATTTTCATTACAAGCCACCGTCCAAAGCAGATGCAATAGATATATGTGGGACACTAATTAACCTGGCAACTTTGACATTTTGTAACTTGAGTCCATTTTTTATAGATGTACACAATGTCAGGACTAGGATGAAGAGTGGCAGAAGTTTTTCTCATTAGCTCTTGGAAATTATAGAATGTATATAGATGTAGCATCCAGATATTCATAGCATGTTATGTGTCACTCGTGGTCTTACCGAACCCTGTGGTTCCGAGGAGATGCTCGGCTCCGCTGGAGGCCGCCAAACGGTCCTTCCGGTCCGGCTCGTGCTGAAGTCCCACCATCATCAGGTTCAACAGTCTGAGAACACACGCAGAACTGTCATTCCACATTTGTTCATGAGGCTCCTCTGAGAATGACAGGGATATCACCACTGTCATGCACCCTGGCTAGGTGCTGTCTGAACTGTAGTTGGGATATATCAATTTTCTAATTTTCTTCAGGGGTGGAATTTCATAAAACCCGTTCTTAGCTGATCTCTAGTTAGCCAAAGAAATATTCCTTCCAAATTTCAAGTCTCTACGCGTTACAGTTCCAGAGATATAGTGATGAGTCACTATATACATAGAAAACCCCTTATATATATGTATATAAGTATGTATGTATATGTATGTATGTATATGTATGTATGTATGTATATGTATGTATGTATATGTATGTATGTATATGTATGTATGTATATGTATGTATGTATATGTATGTATAAATATATATATATACATAATATACCTATAATATACTTCAAAACAATTTTCAGACTGATCAGAGTAACCAGAGTGGGACATAGTAAACCCTGTATCAGATAGAATCTATTAATCATTGTATTACAAGCAGTTCCACATTTCACCAACAAGTTTAAGCCACTATCACAATAGCAACGCACGCTGAAGTCAGAGGAATTTTGTCCCTCAGCCTCGTAGCAAACGGCTCGGCAATAAATGCATACACGAAGCGCTTCTTCGTGAATATACCGAATGATCGGCATATTTCCACTGACTTGCATTGTAACCGTATTAGCAGTATAAACCACGCCATGCGTAGAGTGTAATAAGCTGTTCGTTATCTGTATGTGAGCATTGCGATGGGCCAGTCCCACCTGTCGCTCGGCGGGCACGGCGGGTCGGCGTGCACGGCAGCCGACAGGGTGGTGGCGATGGGTTGAAATCCATCATAGTACAGTTGACTGAAACGAAGAAATCATTGCGCCAATCGAATAAAAAACAAACATTTAACAAATAATATCAATATGAATTAATTCATTATTAAAACACTCAGCCCACATATACCGTTACAGAGACGACCGTTAAAGATTTGGCGACCTGCGTTTTCAATGTAATACTGAAGGAAGCTCTGGCTCATTCGGTACCTAAAGAACATCACGCTTGCAATGTTGTTAAAAATATAACCTCACGTGTTACCCGAGCATAATATTACAAAAAGAAGATTAATTCCATTAATTCTATTCTATACTTACTGAATCTACGATAAAAACAAATCGTAACTTATTGAAACTTAGTATTATCAGTTGTAAATGTAGAAATCTGTAACATAAACAAAACCCGTATAAAAACGCAATGACTTACCTAATGATCATGCGATACAGCAGCTCTCGGTTCTTCACAACATTCCTTGTGTCGATTTCCGTCGTTCCTTCCTTCATTTTGATTTTTAAATCTTTTTAAAATAAGATATAATTCGCGAAAACCGGCAAACAACAACAAGACAAAACAAATATGACAGATTATCGCGGCGATAGACAGTTGACACAGGTAATACAGTAATGTGCCTACACGAACTGAATCGGTAAAGATTTCCAATTTATACAGCCAAGTAAAATTCAATTAGAGTTTGCATTTTTTTCACCGATTAAAACCGTATAAAAGCCCTGTCATGCAGTTCTTAGATGAGACTTCAGTGAGACAATATCGTGTTTGTCAGGACCTGGCTACTAATCAATAATTTGGAACATGCGCAGTGCGTAGGCTCAGTCCGAACATCGTAGACTATGAAAGATTAATTTCACCCCTATGTTCGAACTCTATGTGAGTTCAAATCACTAACGAAGCGTTATACCTAGTGAGCCATATATAATATGCACATAGTTCTACAAAGAGAGTTAATATGCGTGAACCACAGGGGAAGCTTAAATAGTTTCAACATGAATAGATCAAAGGGTTCATGGGTTTAGTACATAATTATGTAATTTTATATGATACATATGGATTACCTTGTAAACAAACAACAATACCTAAAATGTATCATTAACTACGTAAAATGTGTATTGTTATTGGCAGGTACATATAACTACAGAATGGAATACGATTCTAATCGATATTTTCTATTCGATTCAATTGAAATAATATGTTTGTTCGGTTTTTATTACTTTTTATACACTTTACATAATATCTGATGTTTAGAGTACTTCATTAAGTAGTAGCGGGTTAATTAATACTATTATTTAAAATAATACCTTATAAAATTGTTAATTTCCGAGTTTCGTTCGAAGTTTCTAGAATTCCTTGTTTTGTATCATAACGGATATCGTTTCTATCGACCGAGTACGGTATAAAGTATGAACGTGTCCCAGGTGCTGCTGACGGGCTGCAGGTGCGTGGAGCTGGACTGTTGGGACGGTGACGACGGTAGCCCCGTTATATACCACGGACACACCTTCACCACCAAGATACCGTTCAGACGAGTCGTGGAGACCATCGCTAGGTGATACACTAGCGCTTTGGAAATCAGTAAACGTTACATACATTAAGCTATATTGAGTGAACTTAGCTATGAGTAGATATTCGTAAGTAGGTAGTATCTACCTAACTTCGGTGAATGAATAAATTGCCAAAAATAACGAAAGAAAAAAACAAATAACAATAATGTTTAGTAATTTTGATATAACATTTTATTGATTATGAAATAATAATGGAAATGAATCCCTACAAAAAGTCGAAAGCCGCAAAAGACAAAGACATTTATTTGCACAAATATACAATTTAGGTACACTTAAAGATCTTACTTAATTATTAGTTCAATCCATATTTGGTCTTTGGTGACGTTATATTTCAAACGAGTTAGCGCTCATTGAAGGTTTCCACTTCTCAGGAGCGCGTTTGTGACGTCACCGTACCCCCTGATCCTGAGCATCGAGAACCACTGCAGTCTGCCGCAGCAGCAAGTGATGGCCAGCACGTTCGAGGTCGGCCGGTGGTCGCCGCCCTTCGCTTGTTACATCGCCGTCGATAGTTTAAAATCGCTCCCACTGTATGATAGAATAGTTATTAAACTTAATACAGATATGTTTTAAATTTTAGTGCGAGTGTACGTTAATATCAAACGAAAACAAAATGGCGTCGTTAACCTGCTGTTTTCGACGAGTATTAATTAATAGTTGTTTTATTTTAAAGAAGAGGTTTGGATCATTTTATACCAGCGTCGTGTTTGCAATCGGGTTTATTTTTTAAATATTTTAAAAGACTCGGTCCCTATACTTTCGCTCGAGCGCTGACGTCATCGTTCTATAAATTCGCACCATATTAAAGTTTGCATCAATCATAAAATTGTCGTTGATGCATTTTGAATTTCGAAGTACGAACTTCTACTGTACTGGTCCCTTTTCATCCAGGCAGTGTTTGGAGACCAATTGGTGACGTCGTTCTTGTTCGAAGCGGACTACACCGACGAGCCGCGCCTGCCCAGCCCCGAGCAGCTCAAATACAAGGTGACCGACGGCTGGCGGCAGAGTATTCCCCGCCCCGCCTCCGCCCGCCCCTGCCGCTATGACGTGTACACTCTAATGATATATGAAAAGTAGACGCCAACACAATAATGTATATCACCGTGATGGTGGTACGGACGTATTATTAATAATAATAGTTACCTTAATTCAGTAACAATGACTTGGTGCACACAAAGTCTGATACAAATGAACTGACTAACGACATTTATCACTGACCATATTGACATACTCATCAAACTGTAGTTTTGCAACGGCTTCTTCGACGATCGATGTTTGTAGGTCCTCATCAAAAACAAGAAACTACTGCCGATAGAGTCCAGCCCCACGGTTGGGCTAACTGGCGCTACTTCCGCCCAGGGGTACGGCGGAGTGCTGTCTACGGCATTCAGGTGAGTGATGCCTTCCCAGCGAAGAACAAGATTCGTTAAGCATATTCCAAGAAATTCGTTAGTTTCGGTAGTAACATTGCTTTCTAGAGATAAATCAGCGAGCAGGCCTTCGTAAAGACTAACTAAACATAATTTGTTGAAGTAATTAACATAAACAATGAAGCATGCTGATTTCAACAATTTATTATCAACTATATATTTCTGCCACAAGCCACCAAATGCAGCTGACCAGAAATCTAACAAGACGACAGAAGTTTCAAATGGTACCAGATAGTCTTTATGTCAATGCAGCAAACGCAGATTTGGTCTCCAAATCCACACTATACTAGTATTGTTGAGTGCGGTCCAGGATTCCCACGCTTGGAGGGAGGACAGCAGTGCGTGAAAAGACTTGAAAGGCCTTCGCCCACTTTTTTGAACAGGTCGAACGGTCTCCGGCACACTAGCGCCTCCCTCCCGGAGCCAGGCAACAGGACCAGCTCCATCATGTCCAACCAGTCCGCTGGCAGCTCCCTAACAGAATACTTCTCTGATGAAGATTATGATGAGGATGACGAGGAGCTAGACGGTGAGCATGCTTCTTAACTTGTGCTATCGGTGTAATTCCCACTGGGACAATGCCAACAACTTTACCTTGGGCTGAAGGCTTACCTAAGGATTACCATTGGATGTAATGCTGTCTTATAAAACTAAGCTGGAAGCTTCTCTAATAGTGCAGCAATAAACAGCCAGTGGGATGCACATCCTGATAGGAAATTTCCAACCATAGATATCTACTATCTGAATAGATACATAAATAATATCAGCTTCGTAAAAAGTACAGACTTCAGTAACTTTATAATTAAGTTTCTCTTTATTGTTCAGAAAAAGAACTGCACAAAATCCTCAACGCGATGGAGGAGAAGGTCGGTCGGACGTCTCTCTCCCTCTACCGAAGCTTCCGCAGGTGCGAGGGGGACGGAGAAGCCGCTGCCGGCAGTATGAAACACGCGACCAATAGGAAACGAAGCAATCAAATTGCAAGAGAACTTAGCGACATGGTGACGTACGTCCAGGTAACGCCGAGATTACAGCAACGCTTTAAATTGTAACTAGCCATATTTCTGCGATCAAAAGGTCTAATCTCGTAATCCTAATCCTTGGCTGGATGACCATACGCCATAATTTAGTGTTACAACTTTTGAATGCACGGAAAATATTATAATCATAAGTTAAGTCGAAAATCTTATGTACAGCTATGGTTATTATCAGTATTGGCAGAAGGCAATGGAGTATGCTTCAAATATAATCTACGCCTACAAAACATTGCTCGAACTTCCTGTAATCCTGTACCAATGAATACTAAATCAATTAGTTGGCAGCAATCATCTCCGTCCAAGGAGACTGTCTGCTCGTTTGCTGCTATCTGCACATTCAGAAGGAGATATATTAAAAATTACATTTACAGGCGATAAAATTCCGTGGACTAAGCCCGTTGTCCCCTAGAAGCTCGATGAAGCAGCCCAGCAGTGGGCCCAAGGACAGCTCTAGTAACGCCGCGTGCAGCAGCTTTGAGTCTTCGGAAAGCAGCGACAGCAATGCAACAGTACGTTCCCTAAATAATTTCATGGTAAACCACGGCCGCTGGTAAGACTTGAAAGATAGACAACAATGTTTAAGAAAAAATAAATTGTGCGTGGGTACCACGCGGGTTAGTGTTACAACTTGTTGCTTGCTATGTGAAGAGATTAGAGATAAATTGTTCATATTTGTCTCTTGCAACGCTAATAAGAACGAAACATATTTCACGAACAGCCATTTTTCAATATGCAGAAAATTAAACTACTTTTAAAAGTACCTGCAAATAGCTTAAAAATACTTAAATAAAAATAAAAAAAAAACGAACTCTATACTTTGTCCAGCAAATAGTGTTAAACCAGCAGTCCCAGTCGTCCGGCACGCCGCGCGCGCGCTGCCTCAACGCGCCGGCCGCGCACCACCCCTGCTACCGCTGCTCCTCCATGAACGAAGCCATCGGGAAGAAGATCTGCCGCAAGCACCCCATGGCGCTGGTGGCGCACACCGAGACGCAGCTCGTCAGGACTTATCCCGCCGGGTCAGTGCGCATAAGGAAAGATACGTCCAAGAAATTTCTCAAAATAAATCGGACAAATGTTATGATCTGAACACCTGTGTGATCGCAACCCTTTTTTAAGCCCCACTTCTGAATATTGGTCTCTGTCATAATGACGAAAAGCTGCATCAGAAGATTTTACCTAACTCTGATCCTATCTCTCTCGTTCCCTGTGTTTGCTGGAGAGATCTTAAATTTTATACTTGCGCTCGTCTTGTAACGATAGTGTCCGTACATCCGAACGGTCGTCGTTATTTAGGAGAATAAATCAATAGAACTCCATTTTCTGTGGCAGCCTAAGAATAGACTCGTCGAACCTGGACCCGGTGGTGTTCTGGTCGTGCGGCGTGCAGCTGGTGGCGCTCAACTACCAAACGGAGGACGCGGCGATGGCTGTGAACGCGGCGCTGTACGAGAGCAACGGCTGCGCGGGCTTCGTGCGCAAGCCGGCCGTCATGTGGGACCCGGGACACATCGCGTACCGACGGTAACCTTCGCAGCCAAGAAACATTATATTCATCTGGTAGTTAGAAATCCCAACTGCTAAGCCGGAGAGCGTGGCTTGGAGTTCCACGCAGGACCAACATTTGTGTATTCTGTGTTCGTGCTACGAAAATATCTGTAAAATATGACCGCGGCCGCGGACAAACTTTTATCCCCTCTTCTACTTTCACCTGAAAGTAGATCTCTTTTGTTAAGTCCATAATTCACGCAGTTTCGTCGGTCCTTCCTGATTTAGTTTCAACCCAATGGACAAGGAGTTCGACGGCATCCACGCGGCGCACCTCACGCTGGCTGTCGTCTCCGGCCAGTACGTGGCGGAGAACGTGTACTCCTTCTACAACGCGTTCGTCGAGGTCGAGATCCTCGGGGTGCCCGCTGACTGCAAAAAGATCAGGACCAAAGTGGCCAGGAGGAACGCGCTCAACCCCATCTGGAATGAGACGTTTAATTTCAAGGTAACTTAAAATGACGGTAGAATGTTTCAAGCTCCAACAACCCATATTTACTATAATTTAAGTAAACGTTTGGATGAGATTATTTTAGTTAAATAAACGAATTTCAGGTCAATTTCCCCGAGCTGGCGTTCGTCCGATTTGAGATATACGACGCGGACACAAACTACATGCTGTCCCAGCGAGTCATCCCGCTGCAGTGCGTGCGGCCCGGCTACAGGCACGTCCGGCTGCGGTAAGGACATTTTTCGATTCACAAATTGAAAAAAGACAAAAATATGGAATTCCATGTTCGAGTACGTACAGTACTCCATCATCACTAAGTATTTCTGCCGCTATATCACGATTCTTTTATTGTATTTTGATTTCAAGGGTGAGGTATGGTACGTTCATGAACTAGCATCCGAAGGGCAACAGAATCGCTGGCCCGTTTTGACGGATAATCGAATGTCCCTTACGGAAAACATTTGTGAATAGTACATGTCTCGTTTATGTCTCAGTCTAATTTCTAAAATTTTTCAGATCTCCAACAAATCAACCGCTCAACATGGCATCCCTTCTTATCTTCTCCCGCTGCTGTGAAGAGTTAGCGGGAGAAAGTTGCAGAGGGGACTTAGAACCAAGTTCCCCGAAGGAAAGGCGCAAGATTCACTTCCTGGTCGTGTACGCGGTGGCGCGGCACGAGCCCTACTCCATACTGAAGGTGACGCAGGACACCACCACCAATGAGGTGAGTTTGGGCATCGTGGGAATGATTATGAAGGCTCTTAAAAATATTACTATAATTTATCCAGAAAATTCCAAATACTATTATAGGTAGAATTGATTCAGTAAGATTATATATATATTTGGTGTATCTGCAGGCGATAGGGCAGTGCCTGTCAAAGGCGGGTGTATGCCGCGCGGCCAGCGGCAGCTACGTGCTGGTGGAGGAGGTAGCGTCGCGCGCGCCCACGCAGCGCGTGCTGGCGCCACACGAGCGCGTGCTGCGCGCCACCGGCCGCCTGCAGCTCAAGCGCGTGGGCGACGATCCCAGCAGCCGCGCCTGGCTCACCAGCATACGGTACCGATGTTTTCGCTCATTGAAGATGACCCATAGGAAACCTCGATTCTAAAACATACTTTAAGTCATGTTAATAACCATCGGAAATAAACAAAAAAGCTTCTTTTTAACAACTTTAATATAAAGCAATATTCAGTTTTGCACTTTGATTAGTGTATGTAGACCATTCAACTATGGTAAATAATATATAAATATATATATAAAATCACTAGCAACATTTTCGCCAGGTCCACATCGTCAGACAGGACGCGGGAAAAATCAGAACCATCAGACGAAGTCAACTACAGCACGGTGGAGGAGAGCAGGAAGCCCCCAGACAGCTACCTGGTGTGCGTCCACAACGTGTCACATGAAATACCTTACGCTATCCTAAAGGTGAGATATTAATAACATCTGGTATTCGATAGGCATATGGCAAAGGACATGCGATGATTTCTAAAATACCTAAATTTCGACCTCTGATGAAAAAAATGTATGGGATTGACGAGAGAAAGAGAAAGAGAAAGAATAGCAAATAAGCAGACAACAATCACAAGTGGTACTGCCGCCTCGACGTCTGCTGTCAACCTCCAATAAGACTAGATTGTGTACGGATAACGCGATTCTGATGCCTATCAGTAGTGTTTCCGGTACAACCAGAAGACAATATTAATTTCAAAACGTGCTACAATATGCCTACCCTGCCCCGATCGAGTCCTACTGCCTCGGCCCGAAGTGTCCCTGCCGCCTAAATAACAACCTTTGGTAGTCTGGTGGATTCTTTCCCACAGGTGCCGCTGAGTTCCACGGCCTCGTACGTGGTGTATCAGGCGCTGACGAAGGCGCGTTGCCACGACGATCCGAAAAGGTAAAGCAAAGAACCACATTAATGGACCTCTTGCTCTAGGATTAGAGACCTTGACCGCTAAATGTAGACCGCAAATAGATGTGTAGAGTCCCGCTCGGGACAAACATTTGTGTATCGAGTACATTTATGTCAATATTTGTCCTAGGAATTGCATTCACGACTTCCAGTCTTGCAGTCAGGGTCTCTAGCTACCCCATACGACGTCAGCGTTTGTATGTAATTTGTAACATTCCAGGTTCGTGCTAGTCGAAGAGTTGGAGTGGGGAGGTCGCGCGGGCTCCGGGCCTCATCAGCGAGCCCTGGCTGATGATGAAGTAGTGTACGGCGCACAGGTAACTCTTACTACTAGATGGCGATTGCTGATCATTTACTGTTGAAATTTGTGATCGAATTAAGTTTATATCAAGATTTATAATGATATAATTTATAATGATGGATGGTGAGATGGATGGATCTCCATCTCCATGGCACTTAGTATATTTTATAGAATGCAGTAATATTTTAAATATTTATTTTGTATTAAAGCAACTGCTTCCCTTATTTGTTGGACTAGCTTGTAGAGTCATTTTTACTAAAATTCATTAATTACTGAGACTCTACTGCGGATATCCACGGCTGCTGGATTTTAGCGCAGCACTTATTATTGAAACAGTGATTTTATTATTATTACTATTTAAAAAATGGTAAACCTGAGCAATGGGAATTGCGTCAGGTATAGTGTCGCGGGGAACTGTGTATAGCATGGTGCGTGTGTGTGTGTGCAGGCCGGCTGGAAGACGCTGGGCCGCTTCGTGCTGGCGGAGCGCGGCGCGCCCCCCGCGCCCTCCGCCCGCCCCCGCGCCCGCCTGGCGCGCCTCACGCGCGGGCTCAGCGCGACGCGCGGGGCTCTCATCGGTCAGTGCCTTACATTTTGAACGCTCTAACATCTCGATATTGTGGTGTGTTCTGTTTAACAATTCCCCGCCTGTCTCCGTTACAATCTATCGGTGCAATGTAACGTCACTATTAGTAGTATGTTTTAAATGTCTCCCCTAAATGTATGGTAGGTCATGGTTGCTTGTGATTGGAAAATGTGTAACTACTCCTGTAGGTACTCAAGTAACGTAATGTATCAAATCTGTACGTAGTCTGGAACAAGCGTGCATGCTATTTTGCTCCATTTGACATGTTTTAAAATTAGCCCGGAATTACATACATCCTTCCAGGCAGTGGCGGCTTCCCGCTGGTGGGCAGCCTGATCTCCAGCGACAACGCGGTGCCGGAGAGGAAGGCCCCCGTGCAGACCGCCCACAGCGACCCCACACACTGCAGGTATACACCACCTGGTAGTACGAAACCAATGGACCTTCTTCAACCTGCCCTACGTTCCAAGAATGCATCGATTCGCTCCAGTTACGACTAAAGCTAACTTTAATGAAAGGTATATTTTCTTTGCAGGCGAGTGTCGACGTCGGCGCTCGGGAAAGGCATCGGCCGCGCGAAGGGCAGCTCCGACAAAGACATCAGGTCGTTCATGCAGCGGCGCTCGGGCTCCAGGGAAGTGAGTGATGATGCAGCTTTCAGTTATTAACAGAAAACACTTTTTTTATAAACACTTGTGAATCCACGATCGGGAATTAACGAGTGTTACGTTCCTTTTAAGGGTTGTATATTTTACTTTAGGTTCACTCGGAAGGGGAGACGGGCGGCGGCGCGCCGGGCGCGGAGGCGCTCGCGGCACAAATGGCTCGGTTCAAGAGAGTATCTTTACGGAAACTCAGGGCTTGGCGCTCCTGAGTGTGGCAGGTGAAAGGACAGTTCTCAGTTACTCAGTCGCACCTATTTCCCATCGGGGTATTCAGACTAAGAATTTCCACCGGCTACGGTCTTGACAAACTTCTCTCCCCTCTTCTACTCAAACTCTATCGGAAAACAGATCACTATTAGATTAGGCTATTGTCATTATTCCTACTTATATGTTTGTGAAGAAAAATCGTTTACAGCGTTTTATGTCGGGCGCCGTTGTCACATATAACAATGTGATATAATTATTTTCAGGTCTTCCGCCGGCTGGGGAACAGCTTGGCGAACCACCGCGCCTCCCTCTCCTCAGAGCTCGGCTCTCTTTGGGACTTCATTAGGATCGATAAGGGCAGAAGGCGTTCGGCTCCCGCTGGTAGCTTCGAGCCGGCTTCTGACACCAGGTCTCCTGTGAGACTCGCCCGGGACCTCCTCCAAGTAGTACAGGACACTGTGTTCGTTAAGAAATACGAGGAAACCCCAAAAAGATGTCCATTAGTCAAAGAAGAGTCAGACCTGACGAGCTCCGAGGAGGAAGAAGGCACGGAGAGACGGATCGCCAACCTGATAGACTTCTTCTTCACGATTGTCAAAAGTCAAAGGGAAGATAGAAAAGGCAGCGGCGGAAGTTGCTTCAAAAGTGAAACTAGTCCTATTGAAGAAATAGAAAAATATGTACCGACAAAAGTTAATACGGAACTGGAGCAGAAAATGGAGACGTTGATAGAGTTTTTAGCGACTACTGGCTGTCTGGATAAAGACGACGACGGACATAAGGATGAAAAGAAAATAACCCTCATGGAATTTCTCTTCGGGCCCGAAGATAAGACTTGGGAGAAGCCTAGAATAGAAATTAGTTCACAGAGAGGCATCAGCGTTTCCGAATCGAATGTTAATGTTAGAAATTTATCGTTCATAGACGAGACGCCAGCTGAAGAAGGCAACGAAACGTTAGTCGAAATGCTCCTCAAGTACATGGACAGTTACAGTAGCAAAGAGAAGTTCAAAGAAACTAAATCTCTGACACCGTCATTATCGGAAAAATCTAAATCTGATATGACTATAAGCAAACTGGAAACTTATAGTGACTTCAGCAAAACAAAATCCGATTCTACATTAACACATACACAAGAGACGGTGATAGACCGAGGCGAAGACACGGACAGATCTACGAGCAGGCGGATATCAGAGACGGTTGTAGATCTCAGTCACGTTAAAACTGATTTGGAGAATATTTTCGAAGAAGCAATTCTAAGGGTCTGTGAACTGAATATGATGTTTGAAGACGACACGATGAGCGATCAGGAAGATATCGAGAATTTCAACACGTATACGAAACCACCACAATTGCAATACAGCCAATGCTTCCCGTACAGTGTTGAACTGTCGGATATTATCGAAGAGGACGAGCCTTCGTCTAGAGGCCTCGATAGGAAAATGTCCCAAGAAGACCGAGTCCTATACGCCAGGTATTGCGCACAAGACGTATTCAGATATATAGAAGAAAAGATTCAGAGATATCCCTTCGAAGAACATAGCTCGGGACCCTCGACAGAAGAGTACAGTAGAGAGTTTGATATCAGTCCCAGTTTGAGATCGATAAGTCTGGTAGATCTAAGAAATATACCGGATTTGCCGCCCAGTATGATCATCAAGCCACGAATCGTTAAAGTAGATAAGTCGACATCTACGACCGAGATTTCGGACTCTCTATCGGATCTGTCGAAAAGGATCGACTCCGGCTGCATGACCGACGACACTACACTCTCGACCCCGTCGGAGAGGAACGAGCGAGCCATGGATAAAATAGAATCGTTGCACAGATTCTTCTCGAGGTCCAGATTAGAAATTATAGACGAAAGTTTAGAGGATAATGCCGATAAGCTAAAAAGTCCTAAAGATGCCGGTGATTCTTCTGCGTCTAAAACCGATCACGGCGACTTCAAGGTCGGCCAGGCGAGCCTGGACGACGTCGAGGATCTGCAGGAAGACAACGACGCTACCAAACACGATAACACCGAAAACAGTAATGCGAAAGAGAAACAAGATGGGAAACGAAAGGACCAGAATATCGAAGATAACACTGGAACACAAGACATTACAGTGACACAAGATGATGCTGACAGTTAAACGGAAAATATCAAGTGATCCCTTCGCGGACGTGGACAAACAAACAAACAGATTGGCCTTCACGTTGAGATAAGCAAATGGTCAAATCACGATGCTAGCCCTGATGTAACACTTTCCCCGTTATCGGGAGAAGACAATTTTATTACAACACGAGAATTGTTTACAAAATAACATTATTTTATTAAAGTACAGGGTGGAACCATGGTTTTTCGTATGTAAACTGGTTACATATTGAAATTTTCGTATATTATTTACAATTTGAAAGATATCTGAGTTTATTTCGCAATAACTGTAATCCCATATTTTTTGAAGATTATTGTTATTCAACCTGTTGCCAAATAGATCTAGAAATGACCGTTAACAAGATTTCGTACACAAACTTTGTAGTTTCTCATCCACTGCTAACAGATGGCGCTAGATATTACGGACGATTGACTAATCGACTACGTTGAAATTTTATGCTAATTTTCATGGCAACGTTTAACTAAATATAGAGCCATATACATATATAATACAAACCAAATGACATTCAATACGAGTACATATCGACTATAACAAATTATCTAAGAAGTAGAACAGAGATGTATTTACGCTTACTTTCTCCTACGATCTATGTATATAACATATATATATATATAACTTGGAATACAAAATATTAATTAATCTAATTATCATTGTAACAGATTAATCGCACAAACGATACATTGTATCCTGATTATTTTCAATTAATGTTAGTGTACAATGTATAAAGTATTCGAGAAGTGTATTTATGGCACGCGCAAAATTAGTAACAATATTCTGGCACATATTCTGTTACATGTAATTATAGTATCGTATTGTACAGACACATCCCACATAATATAAAACAGAGGACTTTGTTTCGAATAAACATAACATGGGACCGTCCCGGGCGAGAGTCAATTGGCTTTTACGATCTAGTTAATACATTCCATACGCGGGTGTCTAATTCCAAATCGGACGATTCGGAGCCTGCGATACGGTAACTGGGCAGGTTACAAAAAAAATTGTTTGTTATGTAGTACCTACTGAAATATATGCTTCTATTACACGGAGACGCATATGCGCATCTAATATGAATAGAAATAAGCGCATCTAATCAATTCGTCCTGTTGGGAATCGACCCCACGACGACGTTTAGCGGTCGGGTTCTTTAACCACTACACCGAGAAGCCAGTCCCGTATCTCTTTGTTGACGGATCTCCAGCTATCGTCGCCGACGTAACTCATATAGATATTTAAAAAATATACGTAAATTTACGATCAAAGTATATTTATTTATACACTTTAAATAGTTGCACCGAACATATCTACTTATACAAGTGAACAATCAAACATATGACTTATACATTTATTTAAAAATTATACGAACGCAAAAAATATATCACTATTTTTTCACACAATTTTGTAACGAATAAATTTTTGCAACGTACTTTAAGAGAATCACGCGTGTACTTATGCAAGGAATAATATTTAGAATGGAGTATATCTATTATAAATGATTAGCAGTGTGTAAAATGATATTGTATCGCAAACGAATAGCATTAATAAATGTGTCAAGTCACGTCACCGACCAGTCGTGGGCGCGAAATTGAAAATGAAAAAAGCTTCTAAAAACATGACTGGATGGTGAAGCAAAATTTGTTTAAAAATTTTTTAAACGTCTTTTCGTACCAAATTTAAAGAAAAATCTTGTTTTTTTACTAAATATGTAATGATACTGATTTATGAATATAGCCACAATAATACTTAGAATGTTGCCTAGCCAAAGAATAATTAAAAATGACTCGACGTTCGAGAACAAAATAGTGAGATTTTTAATAATTATTAGAAATATAGAGGTACGTTAACGTGTTTTAAATGAAAAATGTCATATTTATCACGAGTTGAATTTATATTACAATATTATTAGCTGTAAGAGATTTTATACCATTAATATAAATTAAATACATGTTGTAATAATGAAGAGATATTTTTAATTTTCGTCAATGTAACAGTCAGTGTATTACTTCACTCGTATCAATGTTGCGAGTCGTTTAAAAGCTGCGAGAATGTTAGTAAATACAGGTCATTTTGTTTTTGTAATGTTTCCTGTTTATTGATTTATTGAATTTGGCTCCAAAAGAATAGGTCTTGCATTTGCATAGAAAGTGACATTTAAAACAAATGGTGCTGGGGTGTTGGCGGCAAACGACACAATCCAATTATCCAACATGGCGTCGCGCCGCGAGCGATCATCTGATGCTACATTTCTTTCTGTTGTATTATAAAAAAAGTATCTATCACGTTTTTGTTAATATGTAACTTAATTCTTTTTTGCTCTTTTTTGTCGATCTCTTGTACAGCGTGTTCATTTAACTTTTGCTACGTATTGCTGCTTTGTAAACTTAAAATCTCTAAACAAAGTTAATGTTTGTGTAAATATTAAAGTTACGTTGCTTCAGTAAGTTTAACTTATAAATTATTTTGTATTAAATTAAATTTAAAATTGTATAAAAACGTAATGGATAATTTAAAACGCGACTACATTCTTTATTGTCTTCGTATCGTGTGTAATAGTAATTTTTATGTTATATTTTTATAACTTGAATTTTCAAAACTAATATTTTCTCGTTTTTAATACGTTACTGAATGTAGGCCTACGACGAATTAAATAATGTAAGATATTGTAATAAAATATGTTTTTTGTAATAATAGTTTTATTCTAATAGCAACTTAAAATTGTTGATTTTTATTTTCTTGTATGTGACTTACACCTAAGGTAATTTTAGAGATGTTTGTTTACGCTTTATTCATATTTAATAAAAAAAAGTAAATACTGCACCTATAGTTATCCCAAGAAAATTTAATTGTTAAAGAATCTAAGCTTGTTACAAATTTACTTACAACTACTCCTAATCAACATTTTCTTTGGATGAGAAAAAATATAATCAAATATTTATTAAACGTATTTATACTGTTGTATAGTGAGGATTGACAATTATAAGTGGGTAGCGAGATCTATTGAAAAGTAATGCAAATTGAATTACTACTTTAATTCATGCTAAAACAAATATTGCGTTATTCTATTTTATTTGATTAATATGTACCTCGAACGCTTTAAATAATATAATCCAAAGTTGAATTATAATACATAATTGCGTAGCAATAATATTATATATTATGATCGTCTACAAAAAGTCTACAAGGTATATTTTTGCTATCCTCTGAATAATTTTAGTTACTCATTCAATATGTAATATTAAAGAAATATTTCGATAATAACTGCAATAAAATAAAATGGTATATGTATGTAACGATGTTCTGAAATGACTTTACATTTTGTAACGCAGACATGATTCTATCGATAGCTTTGCATTAAAATGTTAATGTGAAGAATGGAGTCCCTTCCCGACGTCCTACACAAGGGACGGGCCCACAATAAAATCAGTCTGGTTTGTCAATTTTTTTTAAATGGTTGTCCTCAACACATACATATGTATATGACCATTTCTCTGTAAAACAGCTATCTTTGGAGTCTTGCCTCTTTACCTTAAAAATGTTAAATGTTACTTATATCCTAATAAAAATATATACTATCAGTTTGTCTGTTGTGTGTCCGTGCGTACGGAACGTGTGCTTGGAAGCTTGTTTTCAGGATATTTGTAATTAATGCAATTATATTTTATAACAACATCTTCTTTCATTTCTAACCTCAAACCCCTGAACTAGTAACAATATCACACACTCGACTAAATTTAAGGGGCGGGTAGTTTTATTACATCACCACGCCGGGTCCGCGAAGGGGTTGGCAGAAAGTCGCGGACTGTGACGCTTTTGAATGGCTGCAATAAGTCGCCTTCTCCGAAAAGGCTCATAACGCACACAAATATGCGGCCGGGGCCTCGAGACGGAGTTCTACAAATCTACAGATAACAATACAACTCGATATGACATAGTTCAATAACAGACGCAATTATCAGCGTCCAATTAACCTGCGCTGGGCCCGAGACAGCGGGAGCAGGGCCTCACGTGCAGCTGCACGCAGCGCGGGTTATCTCGCGCGCACCCCGCCCCCCGCACCTGCCGTCTTGTTTACCTACCTCTTATATCGGACAAGGCTCCTACAGTTTTTTAGGAGAGTAGAGACAAGATAATGTCCAATTAAAATCGTCACCCGGAGACTAGCTTGAACAATCAGGCACTTGGCTAATGAAGTAACGGTGTTATCATTATCAAGCATCATCCCAAAGTCCCTAACCCTGTGCCTAATGTAAAACTTCTTACCCCAAACTACAAGAATCAAATCGCAGTTGGAACCCAGTTGAATTAATCAATTGTCTTTCGATAGCTCGTGTAGACGACAGACTTTATTAAACGATAAGGATAATATTTTTTTATTTTGAAGTAAGTTTCGAGAATCATAAGTTAAAAACTAAATATCATAATTGAATACATACATGTATAAAATATTCGAGTTTCCGAACGAAATCGCGCCATCTTTACTCGAACCAATCAGGGCGTGAACGTTAAATTGACAAGTGACAGCGTTTCTGGCGGGAAGATGGTTTTCGATTGAACTCCGTGTTCATTTCTTGGGCAACTTGCGAGCGTGTTAAGAGCGAGATTACCTTAACTATTATCGTGCTATTGGGGTACAGAGCGCGTGTTTTCATTCCGCATTGCTGTGATGAGGAACTAAGTTTTTTCGAGGCGCGACCGCGACCTACAGCCGAGGCGAGCCGGTGTACGCCGGTCGGTTAACGCCTCGTACACGATTCGACACGATTCTGACTGATTAAGTTTAATATCGAAGAAATATATCCAGCGATGAAACATATTGATACCGAATTTCATTTATACGACATGGACTAAAACGTTTATGATCGCTGGTATATAGAACTAGTAATCCCGACTGTTTCGAGGCAATTAAAATCTCAGATGTAATTATTCATTTTAAAAGCATAATATAACAGACTGGAATATTTTCGGAATTTTAGAGATATAAAAAAAAAATCTATTGTTTGTAATGTTAGTTCAATCCATTCAAATAATAACGCTATTATATCACTAGTATACATATGAATACAATTCCGGTCCGTTGAAGACTTTATGCTTAAGGTTATATTGCGAAATCCATTTGACTCCGGCTCGCGCCGCGGCTATTTCGTGCTATTATTACTTCGCTGTAGGCAACTTTTTTTTATGAAATTTCACCTCACACTCGCCGAGTGACTAAAATGCACGTTACGCGTTCAACCGAGAATCGAACCCGAAGTGCTGGCGGTGAGCTACTCATCGTGACCAATATATAAAAATTGTAATCATTTCAGGGACAGAATAAAACAAAATCGCATTAATATAATTAATTTATTATTAACTACAAAACGG
>DWUN01000641.1:0-20972 GCA_018249975.1 Passova gellias
ACCTTATCATAACCGATGTTCCACAAGAGCGGCCCGAGGACCGACCCCTGTGGAACGCCACACGTCACCTCCCGGCGGACCCACTCTCCCCTCACCGGGTAGGTGATCGTGCGGTCCGACAGATATGTCGCCACTGTTCGCTGCAGGTAACCAGGTATTCTGTGGTACCTGAGCCCCTCCTTGATGCAAGTCCATGGCAATGTGTTAAAGGCGTTGGCGATATCAAGGGACACCGCCAAGAGCACCTCGCCTCTACACACTGCTTGATCAGCCAGGGCCCTTACTCGAGCGATGGCATCGACAGTGGACCTGCCCCGGCGGAAACCAAATTGCTTCGCGTCCAGGTCTGGCCCCGTCTCCTCCAGATGTTTGACGAGGCGGCCCGCTATTACGCGCTCAAAAAGCTTGCCCACCTCGTCGAGGAGAACGATCGGCCTGTATGCCGAAGGCGAGTCGGCTGGTCTTCCCTGCTTAGGCAACAGGACCAGTTTTCCCGTCTTCCAAAGACGCGGAAACTGGCTCTGCTCCAGACACACGCTGAACAACGCCCTGACTCGCTCCGATAAATCGTGTTATATACATGTTATGAGTTGTAATCAATTGTAGTGTTTTCACCACGACTACTGTTACTTGCGAGAATGTATTCTGGAATTTTACTTAATTATCCTACCTTATTTACCATTTTAATTTTTTAAAATTTATAATATAATTGCAGGCGTACTTACTCAGTTATCCTTTGTAACTTTCCGAGATAATTATTATCTCAGAAAGTTATAAAAGGTAACTAGATTATACTTAAAGTGGAGTTTTTATAAAAAAGCCTTGCGCCTATTGCACCTTTTTGTCGCCTATTGTTGCCCACCATTTGCCCACTACAAGCGGCTAGAAGTAGGTACTCATTCCGCCATGAAGTAGATTTCAAAGAGGTTGCGTCTGTTTGTTGAGTGGCACAAAGTTGCCTGGTGACGATTGCGTTACCTCGAGTGTCATGGGTCTCTGACACTATATGATGCGTTGTCACACTGAGCGTATTACCATGTGTTTAACTAGGTGATAAAATTAACCATGTGTTTAGCTAGGTTATAAATTAATTATTATTTAACTAGGTGATAAAATTCGCCGCGATTAAAAATACCAGTGTGCGCAGGGCTTTATGGATAGAAATGGAATTCTATTCCTTATGAAACGATTTAGAAATGTGTCGATTTATAGACGGGCAGCTTTCTCAAACTATTTTTGAAGGGAATATTCCGTCACATTGCTGTAGTGCAGTTTAGTGGAAGTTAAGGTTATAGTAAGTTAAGAAAAATTTATCTGCACCTTAAAATTATTTATAACCTATAATTGAAGTTATTTCAATATTCGAGAGCATCGGACAAGGGTTGATGGATGTTATCAGTGATGATTTGAATCAAATGCTTTCAGAGCACGTTCATATTGAAAACGACACAGGTAGTCATCAATGTAATGGCTATTACACTTACATTATCGGGTGGTGTTAATTACGTCATACAACATTGCCTCGATCGTTTTTTTGTTATATTTTTTTATTTATTTCAATAAACTAATCCTGGCCAGTACAATTGGCAAATGCTGGGTAATTCAGATTTGAATTACTGTTGTTGTTAATTTTGTTCGCTAGAGAGTTATTCACAACGTAACAGGTTAAAATGTTCTAATGCAGATATTGAATTTCAAGATATATGAAACCAAAATGAAGATTTTTTTATGATAGAAAAGTGTTTTAAAATAAAAGCAAGTAAAAGCTTGAAAAGCTATTCATTGGAAAGTAGTAAGGACTTATATTATCGTTTCACTTTCAGACAGAATTCTAATAAATATTTATTCGAAGTAAGCTATACTACTAAAACACGAAAGTGAATTTCACATAAAAAACGTATTGAATTACCTAAATTAGTATATTAGAATAACGAACATAAAATATGGTTTTCACTCTATTACCGTTTATTTACGTTAGGAATTAGGTTTTTTTTATTATAAACAATGAATTTATGCGTTACTTACTTTCATTGCGCTTTCCGAAGAATTTTTGAAGTACAACTACTCGTATATATATAGGTATATAAAAGGAATCAATGTGTTTGCAAGTTTATGGAAGTATTAACAAACGTATAAAAAGTTTTAGTTTGGCCCTCACATTACTCCCGGACTAAGTTCGGTTTGATCTATTTGCAATGAATACGTGTTGCGTTGTAGATAAAATATAAATGTATTGCAAACACGCGGTGGCGATACACCGCCTAGTGGCTATCGAGCGGAATTTGTCAGCTCTGTGTAAAAACTATATGCAATGTTTTATTCACTATGTAGAACGGGCACTTTGGCGGCGATTCAAGAAATCAACCAGAGGGTTCACACCTTCATTGAACTGGAAATACAATGTGGATGGTTAAATCCGCATTTAATTCATCAACGTAAAATCACATTTTGGGAAACATGTAAAATTAAATCAGGAGTAAACCACAGGTCACCATACTGCATTTAACAAAATAAATGTAAATATCTGCATACTAAGAGCCGCTCAACTTTCTATTCCAGGTAAACAAACTGGTACAGGTGCTATGTATAAGAAAGCATTTAATAAAGTTGTTGTACTATTAAAATCGCTCACTTGAATATTTCCTTTATGGAGCAACCCTATTTATGTTTAACTAGACAAGAGAGTTTCTGTAATAACTATTATGCAACGCTTAATGTTATATTTACATCTAACATGCATAATCTGGCATTACTTGTTTCTTATACAACTATTTTCTAATAAAATCACTTAATATAATGATTGTATAACAAAAAAAAATGTAATTACATATATTTTTTTGCGGCTTAGCCATATCCTGATTCATATCATAGATATTTTGGGAGACATATTAATGTAGCATATTCAAACTAGCTATTCTCTATTGTTTTCTATTTACAACTATTATACGCTATCACATGGTAATACGGTGACAATTTTTCTAAGAATGAATAATAAATAAATATTTGTAAATAATATTAACATTGCTTTTTATTCATCTACAATATAATCATATAGTCCAGTCCATAATGCTTTAAACTATACCACTTGTTGTAGCTTTGTCGGTTACAACTGAAGTCACACGTTTCGTTCTTCACATGACATTTCTTAGAATAGGCTGTTTCAGCGCCTATTACATAACGTTCAGCTGTGTTGTAACCTCATGCATAATTTATTTATACTTGAATATATATTCAGAGTACTGTCTACCTACTCTTATAGGTCACCCATTATTAACACTGCGGACGGCAATCGTATGTTACACGCGATAAATTTTAATAGGATATTTTATTTCATGCACAGATATAACTACTAGGGCCAAGGGACAGTCGGCGAGTTATATCGCTTTATTAGCATTAAAGTGGGATCTCAGAACTTATCTAGAATAAGTTAAGTTAAGGTAAGATCAGGAAAGCTTGATAATATTATAGCTAGTTTGTCTGATACATTTCTTCGTATTTTAAAAATTTGTATTAGTAACAGAATAAAAAAATATTATAGGGCCATCAACAACTTCTTGCCTTTATTAACCATTTACCAAGAATGGAAATAAAAAACATAGTTTGCGTATTACGTAAAACGTATAAATGATCTATAATAAGTAGGTACTTTGTATTGGCAAATAAATACGTTTTACTTTTTATATACTGTTTACTTCGATAACTACAATGGGTAAATGTCAACTAAAAAAAAATCTTTAAGCGGTTAGTACATTTCGTATTAAACCTGATAAAGTTAACGGTACACATACGTTATGGCGATACCTTGTGCAGCTTTACTTTCTAATGAAGTTTACTCACAGAGAAGAGAAGGGCCGATAAAGGACGACAACGCAGCGGTTATATGAAAATAGCTCTTAGTGAGGGTGCTGGTCCGTAGCTCGGCGTAGCACACCGTAGCGAGCGGAGGTACGCTAGTTTGGTTTGTTTTACAGCTTGCACGTGTTACGTCGGTTCACGGTCGCACGTGAATAGGCTTGATTGCACTGTACACTACATATGCACGTATGCAATCGAATCTATTTACTTCATCGATTTCAACACATTCTAATAACGTTTCCCCAGTGTATGGCGCCCCCACGTAATACTCATTAATGTTTTTTTTGTCTAGCCATTGAAAATATTATTAAACTATGCACAATTCCATGGATGTTATCAGTAATTGCACTACGAATAACTAAAATTCATAAAGGTAAATTCGTTTATTATTGAAAATATATATGTAGGTTATGTAAGTCATTATGTATTTGAAGGTCTTTTAGTTTTACTGTAACATAGTAGTTTAGTAAAATCACAGTCTGAATCAAAAATAGTCGATTTATATGTTCACCCCAGTTCTAACCATGAGACAAATTTTCCGCTCCAAAGTTCTCGCAAACAAGATCGTTTACAGCGCAGAGAGTAGGGTACTAGGGGCGCAGCGATGACGAGAGGTCGACCGAGCTTACACGTGGCACTCACACAGATACAAAGTTCACGATGCAACCGTACGTATTGCACACAATGGCAGCTGTGATAGACTGGGAAATGCATTTAGCCGGAAAAGATGAAACAGATCAATAAAAGATATATACTTCGCGCCCTGTGAATATATAAATCCCTTTTTACAATGAATCTTTTAATAATTAGGGTATGGGTAGGGATTTATATAGGTCACCTTAACCGGGTTATTATTGAGATAAAAATAATATTTTCTATGGGTCGCTAGGGCTCTTTACAACGCGTAGGAAATGTGAATGTATAAGCAACCTCTTCTAGGCTTCAAATGAAACGAAAACTCCTCAGTAAACGTTCTTTCTAAAGCTAAAGCGTAGTTAATGACTTTCTAGCTGCGTTCCTGGTTTTATTAAGCAATGTAAGCTGACGGAACGAAATGGGAAACTTAATTAGTAATTTGATTTGAATTTCTGTGCTGTTTTAATTTTTTTGCATTAATTTTGTATATGACAGTTTATGAAAACGATTCGTGTGTGGAGTGATGGTAACAACATGTAACAGTGCAGTCATAATTGTATTCAATGCTTATTTTTCATATAAATGTATTAAAAAAATATGTCGTTATTAATATTTTTTATCCTAAATTTACTATTAACATTACTTGATGCTATAATAACGTAGTCTACAGATGATAATAAGATGATAATGATAATAATCACCTAATCAACAACGTGACTAATCACCGTTTGTTAAATTAAGGGTACGACAGATTAGTATATTAAAAATATAACTATGTATACGTTCAGTTTAGATATTACTTCATTGGTGATTCCACTTGGCAATTTCCAGTTTGTATGAAGGACTCAATCGACATAGGATCGAGCGATAAATTACAAGAGGTAGTTGGCGCGTTTAATTTATATTTTCTGGTACCTGTCTCTATTGGAAAATTGCATTTTGTTCCTCTAATTGTCGAACACGGTACTCTTCCAGTCAACGGCGATTCGATTACGATACCATCCTATGACTTCCAGTTTTACGCAAAACCGAAACACGAGGAATTTAAGATACTCTGCTGGTTTTTCGAAAATGCTGGAAAAAATTTCAATACCCATAAATAAAAGGGAAACAGAGTATATTAATGTTTTTATACTTTTGCAGTTACCTATTTATTAAGACCCTACATGGCCAGTTTGACTACCTGACAAAGTAGTCGAATAGTTATCGGCTTGTCAGTCTTAAAGAGCTTTATGTCATAGAGCAGTATCTCAAAAGGAAATTAATTTCCCATTTTATACATAATAGGAGAGTATATGAATGGATTAACTTAGAAGTACTAATAATCATGATTACTATCATTTTAGTAGATGGACGTCCACCGCTGGACCTGAGCCTCGCCCAAACTATTGATCACAGTTCAGTAAACAGTTGTTATTCAGTCGGTTAATAGTAAATGTTCGTTAAATAATTATAATTAAACTCTACGCTAATACTGCAGATCACTAGATTGTCGTTTCGAATTAAATGCTACAGGCATACGTATAAATCAAGTAGATTTGGCTCACATGCCCTATCCAGTATAAGGTTCATTTACTACACAATTTCACACACGTGTGAGCAACACCAACCAATAACATCATGATCTACGCTACAAAATTTTTTTAGTTTCCTGTTGAAAAATCAGGTACTATTGAGATGGCACTTAAGCAATTTGTTTAATTATTTTTTTATTTATGTTGATTGCGCTTCACTCCTGAAATCAATAAAATGATAATACATAATTTATCTAAGCTGTAGCTGAGTTCAAGGGTAATTGTATACCAAGTCCACACGTCCAATAAAATTATAATTATAAGGATCACTGCTTTACGGATTGGTATACGTAATGACATGATTTCAGATGATCGAGCACTAGCCACTATAATCTGGAGATCCGCACAACTATTTGCACCGATACCGATACATATTTACATCAATTTATTTAAGCACTACTGTTCACAAAATTGGCTCAGTGACGTGTTCAGTTTTATTGTTTTGTTTCTATGTAGGTATGTGTGACACAGGGCATACACAACTGATATTCTTGCCAAAAGAGTTGTTTCAGCAGTATGGATGTACTTCCGTACAGTTTTAGTCAGTGAATATACTCTGTTAGTTTCAATGCGAAGCTACATGTAATATTGTAACACATTTCAGCCTGAAAGTCGTTCGTCTTTGTACATTTATTAACGAATTAATTAATTTAGAACGTAGAGCTGCTTATTTTAGATTTTCTTCGAGCTTCTATTTTAGATTTATATTTGGATGAAAATACATATTTTATTTTGTAACAGTCTTTTGTAGTTCAGATTCCACATTGGGCATGTAACTTTATATAATTATGTAGCTATGTTTTTAAGATAAAATATCACACGCTTACTCACTGCATAGAGTTCAGCGTATTTTTTGTAAAGTTTCTATCTTACACGAGGTCAACATAGTATACTATAGCCTTGAATTTTCTAATTAGCAGCGGAGGTCCGTGACTAGTAATGGAACAATTGAAGAGTCGACGATCATAATGACACACGCTTTTACATAACTACTTGCTAGCATCTTAGCGTCTTAATTTTAAACTGGTTTCCGTACTAGTTTTTGTTTAATCAAATAAGTTGCCAATGTGTAGAAAACAGAATTATGGTGCACTATTAGGATATTACGACGGCATAGTCATTCTTAGGAAGCTGTTTCAGTTCTGGTTAGTTTCTTCAGTGTACTATGCAAAGAGACAAGTTATAAAAAATGAAAATATGATACTAAATGGCACTCATAATATTATATCTATATTTCAACACGTATACTGAGAGGGTCGAGAAGTCGCGATAAGTTATTTTAATTACGTACACCAACGTTTTATTTTAAAAGTAACGAGGAACGAGCGACGTCATGTGTAGGTATAGCACACCCGCCGATGTTGCAATTGTGACAAACAGCGCGGGCTGCAAAATTAACAAGTTACAGTTAACAAGCCCAATGTTTGTGTAAACTCCACTAACTAACTGTTTTTTATGTCTCTCTATATGGACTGCGAAGAACGGAACTAGTACCTCGGCCTTCGTTCTCGTAACTCTTACACAATTTTCCCTGCCAACTAAATGCTGTATCAAGCACGGATATAAATTTTAATTCAGTACAATAATCCAAATTTTATTCTGTCGCATAATGAGTCCTCTTGGCTTTGTACAGCTATCACAAAAGCTATAAAGGCCAAGTTCAGTATGTTTTATTACAATGTAAGCAACAGAGGAAAAAATTAAAAAGATTGCTTTAAAAGATGTTTAATGTTCAAACTTGTATAGGATTGAACATGTGTGTCACTATTTGTTTTAACAAATACCAAGCTACAATAAGTAGTGATAGCCTAGGCGTTTCAATTTCAAGTCCCCACTGGAGGGGTTAAATTTAAATATCGCTGTAACGGTGACGGAAAACAGCGTAAGGGGATCTGCATATATTAAAGTATGGTATAAAATATATACTGAATTCTAATAGGTGAATTTATCGAACAAGCAACGAACTATACCGCGTCATAACAATCTATACGTCTCCTTACAACTGAACATATCTAGTATATGTTGCGTTTATACTAATACATATATTGGTATCGGAGGCGAAGAAGTGCAGAAACAGTTAATATGCAGCCAAGGCCTTGGCGACGTTCGAGCAACGAGCGCCTCGCCTACGCCATGCCAACTAACGCTTAGATTCAACAGCGCCACAAAATTATGCCTGCGTTTTGTGGTATCGTGAAATTGATGTAATTGGGGCTGTCGTAGCAATTACGCTCCCTAAAGTGATACGGTATTTTGGAATATGATCTTTACTTCGCGATGATATATTTTTAACTTCAAAACGGAGGAGGTACTCAAGGAAACACTACAATATGCCTAGTAATAATAATACAACAATACAATATACATACAACTCAAGATTGTTTTTTAACATTACCGTAAGAAGGGCGTAAGTTAGCTGACACCGACTTCAAGAATAACAGTAATTGTACCTTGAATTATTTGTTTACTTTTTATTGCATATTAATTTGTTTTAGAATAGTTTACTATTTGAAGTCGGTTTTAATTTTTTTATTAAAAGTAATAAGTAAATTTTACGTAATCTACAATTGCTCAAAATTTTTTAATAACACATTACTTGAATTTTTTAAGGTACGTTATCTATTACATGGATTTTTATTAGAAACAAGTTTATTTTCGTAGCAAGAACTTTGATCGCATTCAAACAGTTCTGCGGCGCTAGGTGCAGTCGATATAGGCCAATTAAAAATTTGAATACAAATTTCTCTTTGTTTTTGCGTGCATTGTCTCTCGAAAATTTCGTACTCTAAGTAGAATCAGTCTCATAACTATATGCGTAAACATGTTTTAAATGCAATGTCAGATGTCGCTATACATAATAATACAGTGGTACATATTTAATTTTGTTTCCTATCATTTTATTGTTTGTATCACTCCTAGTTTGAACTTAACAATAACTTTATATAACCACTTGGGTAAATGTTGTCCTTATGCTATAATGTCGTTATTCGCTGCGGTAATACAAGTAGTTCGTTTGCAAATAGTGCCTATTAACATTACATGCCGCATTGGGATAATGCCACCGTTATCAGTGTCTGCTTTGTACCTACCACTATCTTAACTTTATCGTGTTTTCAGTTTTGAGATCAATTTGTATTTAGTGAAAGCTTATACATGCATACTGTTCATCTGATTTATAAAAATAATCACGATTTAAGTCAAATTTAACATAACTGTATTTTCTTTTATATTATTTTGATACATATTTGCTTTTGCTTCCTGTTTGCCAAAATATATTATTTGACTTATTCAATGTACCTACATCGTAATGTGTTGTATTTATTGTGATAAAATAATCACAGGTTTATAAGCCTATTTCAAATATATTTTTACGCATTTAATTAGAATTTAAATCAACTTATTTTCATACACTGTACAGCGTTTTTCACGTCGGAAATTAGATGTATTTTACTTACAGAAAAACGGTCGGCTTTCCTGTTACAGCTAACTCTTTGAATGAATTACTTCAGCAATGAAAGGTCTACAGTATAAATATGAATGAAAATCATTTTACTAATAACTTTGAGGCAGTATGTGCTGGCAAAAATATGTGTGGCTGCACACTTTGCATACTTGGCCTGTCTATTGTGTCTTTGTATGTATACAAAACGGGGCCTATTACAACCGATATATATGGGTGTGTTTATTACTTTTATTATGAGTTTTATTCTCGAAAATAATTACGGAACGCCTCGAAACGGATAATGCCTCGAAAAATAATAAAATGCTGAAGGCATCAGTAATCAGAAAAGAAGCAACTGAAAGAAATTAAATACTCCATAAGCGAAAATATTGTAGTAATAAGTAGTTGTTTATTTGTTGAACGATTCCATTTTGGCGGATATTGCAAGTTGTTAAGTATTTAACTACTTGCCATCGATCCGCATTGGAGAAATCTGTTGGAGTATGCTTAAAGGCTACTGCGATTCCGGGGCATGCCTATGGTCAGCATTGGGACTAATATTTGTGCAGACGAAGTGAAAAAGGTACAGAATACGCCCATGTATGTATAGTACCACAACCTAGCATCTGGTAATATGATCATTTCGTAATACAAAATTGATGGAAACTTACCAGTGCTTAATTACGAAGGGCTTTATCGATTTCTATCTTTACTTAGGTGCCATTCATTAATGTTTAATTAAATTAATTAGATTGCTTTATATCAGCTTGCTTTTACATTTACCAAAGCTTAAATGGTGCCAAGAACTGCAGCAGTTTGCGATTAAAGAGAAGCTTTAATACATTTATTGGCTGCCTCGTTTATTGTCACTGTATTTTTGTCGATAGGCATTACATATAATGTCATTTTGTAATATGCTAAGGATTGATAGCTTCTTTTAATAATTACGTATGTATAGGTCAGATAAATAATAATTAAATGTAGGTATTTAAGGTATTTTTATACACATTTTGCGGCTAATTTATGGATATATCTATACAAATTATGTATGTGATACTTAAAACACATTGACACGCTTAGAGGCCTAACCAACGATCTATCGCTCAAAGAGCACATCAAAGCCTGAACAAGTAGAAGAATCGCAATAGACGCATCTTCTATTCTTTACTAGAAGCGTCAACGCAAAAAGCTAAGAGGCGCGGAGCTAGTATTCATATATGTTTGTAAACATCCCAGCGGGTGTAAAAGTGGGGCATTACGTAACGAATTTCATTCTATGGTCTACGCTTTACTGGGCACACATAAAACAGGCTGCCGCACATCTCGACACCATTCTATACGAACAAATTATACATTTATGAAGGGATTGTTTTATCTTATATGCATTTAAAAAATTGAAATCCAGCCTCGATGTTGCATGCTGACGATACCTACTTTCAATTTACAGATTGAGCGATCGACGTCCGTTGACATTTTGTAATATAGCTATACTACTTCACCATCTCAGGAGACTTATCTGATTTATTTGATTTCAACGTTTACGTTTAAAATTAATATCAAGCACCACGACTCAGTGGCAGAAAACTAAAAAATCATTCGATTGCAACTATCTGTTGTAGATACCTTTAAATATTTTCTTAAATCTTTTTAAAACGTGTTAATTACAGATTCAAAGATAAAACTTTGTAAAGAATTGCTCTTGCTCGTAGTTTTATCAGTTACCCATTGAGCTTGGAAATATGATATTACTAACTTTTTTACGATAAAAGCTTATGGGAAATATTATTGTTTATGAGACACTCCTAATTAATATCTTCCTTGACTGATTAATCGACATATTTGATCAACGCTGAATGTGAAAGATATTACAAGAATAACCTATAACTTAAATCCAGTGAAATGGATAACCCTTTCAATATTATTAATGGAAAATCCATGACATCTGAAAATACTTGAAATGTAAAAAAAATTAAATAACAGAACGAAGGAACTAACACAAAACTTGCACGAAGAATTTATCTTGAAAAGTGTACTTCGCTGTGGTGCGAGTAAGCGCGTTATGAACGTGACCATATAGTCGATTGTAGTAGCTCTCGTAGTCACCTATACATTTTTTTTTCACAATACGTTAACTTTTCTGAAAATTTCTTCCTTTAACGAATCTTTTGTCGTTAAGTTCTTGCTAATGACGATAGGTATGAGAACACACATTTATGCCCTCACTGCCGTTCCTTTGCCCTCTCGCGGAACAAATACGCATACAAATTGTATAAAAGTATAGCAACTTGGTAGCTAATAACCTGAATTTATTTTATAGGCTAATAACATAATAAATGCCATCTATTTGCAATTCTTTGAAATGTTCCATTTATTACGACACTTATAAATAATATAAAACTAAATTTCAAACCAATCACAATAAATAAGTATTGGACAGAGTGTAGCGAATTGAAAAATTCTCGTGTGGAAAATCACTTTATACCTGCAACACGTTTACAGCGGCGGTAAGCTAATTGTCTGACGTCCGGGCATCTAACGAGCACGCCTTTTCACTATATGGTCAAACAAAATTTATAAATAAAAACAGCACCGCTGTGTTGGTAAATATCTAGATTTTCCAAACAACGAGTCTATTGAAGTTAAGTTAAAGTATTAAAACTGGCAGAAAGACCTCATGTTGGCTTTCAGTGTATCTGAATATTGATTGTATCTATGTACCTACCTTATAATGAATAAAACAATTTGAATTTGAATCTGAGGTCGAATGTCTCTGACACGTACATACTATTTAAATCATGTTTTTTTAATCAACACCTACAACGTACATACTATGTATTTAAACCTAAATTGTTTATGATATAAATGTAATAAATGTATACCTCATCCGGTTCGTACTTACAATCCGTGTACTAAATACTTTTTGCTTTTTATAATTATAAAGTTTAAATACAATAGTACGACAAGCATGTTGCTTGGTAGTGACAAATGAAATCCAATTTTGAACTCATAATTCTATATATGTAAAGAAAATATGATAAACTTCAATAATTACAATTTTATTTCAGAACCTAAAACAGCACAGTAAAAGCAAATTACATAAAAAACTTGTTTATAGAATAAAATCGGAACGTCAGCAAGTCGTAATTAATATGTCGAGTCTGCAATTGAAATATTATTAAGGTTGTTTCACTGCCTTTTATGTTTTAGATTTGCATCCGATAAACTCTGTACATACGTTTTCCGGTAAAGTTTTTATAATTCATACATAGTTTGTAGGTACTTATATGTACACTCGCTTACAGCCTTTGCTTACGTTACCGATGGTTGAGCTTATTCAAGTTCTTTAATTCTCTACGGAGCATGAGCCTTGAGAGGCATTTTCCACTGCCACGACTTTTTGTAACGTTCATACAACTACAAGTTCATACCACCTTACTTCGTTTGACGAAGGGCCTTTTACCATATCCTTTACCATCCCTCAAAGAAGTTTATTTTTCACTCACCTTTGCAACGTGCTTTCTTTTGCGCTGAGTCCATCTTTAGATACATGGGAACGTTTGTGAATTCCAACCAAGTATATCACGGTTATCTAATAGTAATTAAAGCCGAAGCATTTATATCTAAGCCATATACAAACCCGAAACCTCGTAGTCATTTAAACCCGAAAAAGCGATAAAAAGTTTTAATTTGATACAACATCTTCTAAATATATTATCATATCGTTTATAAAGTTGATGTAAGAGAGAGTTTTGTTTAATCTCCCTCTAAATTTTAATATCGTCAGTGAAGTTTGAATAAGCTCTGTAAGCTTCCGCAGCGAAAACATGATGTGATTAAAGGTACGTGAGTTTTAAAAGATTTTTATTTTAAATTCAGTTACAATGTAGCGTTTTATGCATGGAATTTCTGAATATATAGTATGGATGGCTGTATTATTAATTTATTTATCATTTGTATACACATACAAGTTTGTATGATCACAGAGCAAATATGAAAGAGGAAGGCAAAAAGTTACGTACTGCTTATTTCTCTGAGAAATTTCTTTCAGTTGACTTGTAACTGGAAAAAGTGCATGGCATTGTAGATTGGCGATATAATATGGAAAACAAATTGCATTTAAATATTAGCATAATAGAATAACCACAAACATAAAAAATAAAATATATGAAAACAAATATGAATACCCTACATAAATATATAAAGTAAATGAATACACTTCAGAAGCGTTGAAATAAATAGAATAAAGAAATATGGTATAGTTGAACATGGAATGTTAGATATATTCAAAGTTATGTTTCAATACATAGGTACATGCGTTCAAAATACAATACAGAGGGTACATTGCAATAGTAGTGGCGTCACGGTGCGTACACTTGACGTGAACATTTGTTTGTAACGTTATAGTACGTGTTGGTGCGGGGCGACTGCCATTTGCTGTGGTTCACTTTATATTAAACAACGAATGAATACCACGTACCTACGTTACTTACCACTCAATTAAGTACTAGGAAACATATTTATGAAAATTCCATGTCACAAAAATACAAATTATTTTGTAGTATGGGTGTAGTTTTTTTTTCGTAATTGGTTCCAATTTTGCAATGTCAATGGTCGTGACATTTGTCTTTAATTACTGCGTACGCAATTGGGAAAACCTGTTAGAAAATCTGGTTTTCTAAATGAATGGACGTTGTTGCTGTACAACATTATTGTAATAGTTAACTAAGGTTTCAACTAAAGTGGCATGTCTCACCGCTGGTTACCATTTTTTTTGTGTAAACACTAATCTACAAGAAGGGATGTGCGAGCATAGAATTACATTCAGTTTAAATACTTTTAATTTCCGACTCATAGACGACAGAGATTTAAATAATGTATATAAATAACGTTGATGAATTTTCGGGGATTTCAAATGGTTATCAACATTAACTCTCAATATTCATTGCAATATATTCATTTAAATCTCATATATACACGTATGTATAAAAATACACATGAGTTCACTATACTTTAGGATCTTTACGAGCCAAATGTTCGAAATCTAAGATCAAGTCATGGAGATATTTTCTGAACCTAGGTATATTTAAGATACTAAACGTGCCTATACCTTCAAAGAAAGTAAGTGTTCAAGGCGTTACATAAAGAAAAGCTCTAAAGACATTTGGATCATGAGAAGACAATGGCAGTTGGACAGCTTGATAACAGCTATTATACTTTTATGTTGTCGTTGCAGACAATGAAAAGCTTTTCATGCTCTTTTATTAGCACCACAGGTAAGCCATTGTCATATTATATAATTAAATTAATCAGAATATGAATAGAAACAACCTTTATAATTATTCATAATCAGAAACCCGACTGGAAATAATGGAAAATATATAGATTGTTTCAAAATAAATGGCTTCCACTCACGTTACAGCTAATTTATATTCACTCGGGAAAGAAAATATTATAGCACTACTAGCTATGCCCGCGACTTCGTACATGTGGAATAGTAACGTTGGGCAGCATTTTACTTTTCTAGGATGCTTTTATTACGGACCACCGAAAGTGGAAAATACCATTATCGCTTTTAAAAAATAATGCTTGGTGCTAAACAGGTGAAACTTTAGAATTGTATGTATTTCTTAACGCCAAATCATAAAAAAATTAAAATAAAAAAATGTTAAAAAAAAAAATATTGGGGTGGACAATTGTTATTACTTAGGGATATGAAAAATAGTTTAAGTCCTATTCTCAGATCTGCTGAATATACATACAAAATTTCATAAGAATCGGTTAAGCCGTTTTGGAGGAGTTTTGTTACAAACACTGTGACACGAGAATTTTATATATTAGATATCTTTATAACAAATTTATCTTATTATATTTATAAGAATTGTGAGTAAAAGCGACAATGGTCCTCACATCGGTAGAAAAAGAACACAAAGTGTCGTTACTTATCAGTTCAAAATATCAATAATAAAAATATTAAATAAAAAAATATCTAAACTTGTATGGCTAGATAATAAATGAGTTCTAATAAAAAGGCTTATTGTACCTACTAATAAAGACTCTATTGTAAGAATAAGATGAACAAGAAAATATGAACGGGCAAATAGGCGATTATTGTAAAGTAGTCATGACAAAGGGTTCAAGCGTGGCTGGAACTCAATATCCACAATACAAGGAATGAATATAAACATTATTTCAATCAAATAGCTTGTTATAAATTACCTCGAGATGGATTATTTCAATTTACATAACTATTCATTAAATACGAATAGTATTAAAAACTAAAACGTTCTTCCAGTTTGCATTTGTCTTTATAAATATATTGGTCCTAAATCAGAACCTGTTGTATTATAAAGTACATTACTGTGCACTAAAACTGACTATAAATGACTCTTTTTAAATGATTAAGTGCTGTCTTTTACCTAAAATGTCTTTTTTTTACCATATCATTGTTACATTCAGTATATTAAGTATATGTGTACATTATATAGCGTTTTGTACAGTTGAATTCTGAATAGATTTTAGGGTCTTTGACATTATTCTTTAATCAATGTTTAAAAATATTAATATCAGTACTATAAATGTGAAATTAATTGACTGTCTGTATGGTACGTTGTCAAGTTAAAATTGCTGAAACAACTTTGATTAAATTTGGCATTGAAAAAATATACATATGGACTCTAGGAAAGAAACGAAAATCTTATTTTCTAAAATCAATAGAATTTCCTTTTTTTCTGGGACTTTGAGGTTTGACTTTGAGCTATGAAATTAAATGTTTACTTATAAAGTGAATTGTAATTTAACTGAGAATTATATTTTATTTAACATTAATTGTAAAAGTAATTACAAAAAATATGAATTGTCTAAAATTTTACTGACACTCCGCGAGCACGATGGTTAACTTATTCATAGGATATAATTGCCGAATAATAATCATTTAATCATTAATCCAACAAGTAATTCATCGCGCCTGAAGATTGTTAAAAGCGTTTGAGCGATGTAGAAGTTTGTATCGTCAACAGGAAGTATGCGAGATTAATTTGAAAACAATGGCCGATCGCATCTAACGTGAAACCTGCCTTAAGTTAATAAGTTTGCAAACTTGACAAGATCCACTGGAATCTCATGCCGTGAATGACCACTAACTGGAATATTTGAGTGACGTCGTACACACATGTCTCAGTAATACGTGTAGGTGATGATTATGCTACATTCGGGCGCTACTACTGTTATGCGTATATGTCACAGAATGATTTCGTGAATTTGTCGGTTAACATTTTTGTTATTTAAGCATGTTTCTGCACAATTATTGTAATCTACATATATGTTTACAAATAAGTATTTGAATAATTACATTACTTAGGGTTTTCTTTCTTAAAATTGCCGAGTCTACAATAGAATTATTATCCAAATCGTTTTTAAGGATATCATCCATTTATATCATACTGCTCTGACAAAGCATCACCACGACTAAGGAAAAGTCGAGTCTAAGGCCTCATTGTACCTCAGGTGATATAAAAACTAGTGTGCACGGTGTTAGCCAGGTAACTATTTGCAAACAATCATCATTGCAATTTATTTCAAATAAACGCAGTATTTCACGTAGTAGGTTTTTTATTATAAGCAAAATGTATATTTGATAAGTACATAATTTCATTAGATGGCTATTCCTTCTAGTTTTTAGCCAAGGCGTACTCAATGGCACATGACGTTCTACCCGTCAACTCAGGACATAGTAAAAAAATACGCATGTTGGAGGAACAAGTAGCTTATGGAGCCGCGGAAAAAGGCATATTAGCTCCTCGGAACATTGGACAATAAAGGGCATATGAAATATTAAAGGACATTGGAAATATGGACAATAAGGGGTACAAGCCCGTCGTACAACGCTGCGTCAACTTGGTGTGTTGCAGACGTGTTGTAGTTATGAAAGGCACTTCTTACATGTAGCCTGCGGGATGATAATCATACGAGTAGATGGTATGTGAATCGCCCGTGGCTCTTAGACCACTTTGAACTATTCATGTCATAGATCTTACATAAATAAACCTACGTATGACCATACCTATGTACATGATAATATGACAGATATGGTGCACGTTTGCTACTTATCGTCTCATGTGTATGGTTATTTACAAAAGAGTCTATAACAATAAGAATGAGTTTAGAACAGGATAAATATTCAGACTTATCAAAAAAACATTTCGCCGGGCCGGGCAAAAAATAATTCAGTAGACAAGTTTGCTAACCACCCACCGAAAACATATTATAAATTTTAACTTTTTCTGCTTCCTGCATAAATAAAAAATCAATTGCAAAACCTTTTATTGGTTAATTGCACTCAATGACCGTTACCCATTGGGTGGAGAGGTCGGTATTGATAAACAAAAAAAAAATGTAACATCCCTTTGCATTTGAATGCTCTCATACGTCTGTCTGTTACAATATTGCCATTCTTTTAATTGCTTTCGGTAGTTCGGTTTGTACGGAAATAAACCTAAATTCTTTTATATTATACGGATAGCAACTCAGTTGAGTTAATTTTTATGAGGGACACAAACACGAGGTTATACATCTTTACAAGAGGCTATGCTGGACGCTTTTTCTAAAATTTCATTTATTTTAAGTGCGTTATATTGCTGGGAGTTATGTTTAATTTATATCTTATACTATTTTAATTGGGTAACTTTATAGATATTTAAATATTTTTTTGTTAGCCGTAAGCCAGGGCGAGTCGACACTAAAATTAATAAAATTAATTAATTAATTAATTAATTAATTAATTCACCACAGTAAAATCTGCCTAATTCTAAGGATACAAAGAGATATAATCTTTTATGAGTGTCATTTTGGTTATTTTGTTATTTACTCTAGTAAGGTTATCCTACGTGTAATATACGAAACGTGATATAAAACTTTTAGAATTACTAATATTAATAAACAGGGTTTTTTTTAAATATTCTTTATACACATACATATATCAGTTTCATAAAGCCAGTGTTGCTTATTTTATTACGGGAAGTTTAATTAAAGTGGATTGATATTTTACGTCATCTCTCATGCAACATTGACAGTTGAATCGCATTATTGTAAATCATCCCATTCTTTAACCATTCATAATTTTCCTTGTAATCATAGTAGCGTACGATGAAAGTAAGACAATTACATATAGTTTGATTTTTGTATATATTTCTACTACCATTTTTTTATCCTAATAATTCGTTCAATTATTGCATATATATCACTCGTAAATTATGCACTTCATACTGTTAAAATGGCTCCACATCAATTGCAACTCGCCTTTTCTATAATAAAATATGCATAACGGCGGTCATCACTAATATCTTGTAATCCTATAAAAGGCTTTCGAAAACGTGTGGCAAATATGAAAAGATAAAAAATATTAATGCAGTATCGCATTGTAAAACGCTAAAATAGACTGTAAATACATGCGATAAAGCGAAGTTGCAGCTCCTGTCAAACAGTTGTTACGGTTTTTGAAAAAAACATGGGAATATCCATTGCTGACTTTTATTAATGAAGTACACTTTGCACTTGCGCCTACTTATTTATTATTATTTTTAAATCAATTAATAAAACATTAAAATATGTAGGTAAACATTAATATGTAGTAGGAAATACGGAGCCCTAAAAATATTGTAGTTATAATAGTTATGAGTTTTTATGTTCTATACAATTATTTACGACAGGTGCTTATTATTCTGGTACAATAAGGGCATCGGGACGGAGACAATTTGACACAATATTTAGTAGGAACATCAGCTACGAATGGAGTTAAGGAAAAAATGTGGTTTATGTATAAATAGGTGTACAAAATTAGTTTATTTCATTACTTTAACGCAACACTTATAAGCTCATTTGACTGATTATAATTCATGCTGATATGCAGATTTTTATGCAGCGTTTATCACTGAATAGAACTGGGAACTTAATGAATCTACGTATTAAAAAGTCTAGGAATCTCGCGCTCGACCGGTCGGATAATTATTTAGCTGTGTTTTTTTATTTTCAAATAATTTTAATTTCCGAAGTTCATAAAGAGGCAACTCAACGTTTTACATAGCAGTTACGGAAATTATGAAGAAACAGCTAGATGTATAATTACATTTTGATGAGTGTAATCAACTTAGCGTCTGCTTGCCTCCCGACGTACCATAATGGCAATATCTTATATTAACATGTAAGTTATAAGAGCGAAAGCTTAACTTTCGACATACCGGCGGCATACCTACATAGCGAAGTTGCAATAACTTTGTAGACTAGAGAACAACTTTTGTATCTTGTCATCGTAATACTTATTTACGTCACTTTGGAATAGGATGTAGATCATCGTAATAATTATGTTATCTTTATATATTATGATTTTAAAAATTTGTTTTTTTATATCCATAGTTACTGTATATAATTATGAATAGGATCCATGTGAAGAAGTAATCAAGCGGTTTCTGTTTTTTAATACTTATAATTATTATAATGTTTAAAATGATTCCTTGGTAACTTCTTACTTTTCTTCATTACTACCTTCATACTTACGAGTACGTATAAACGTTATACGATATAGTAAGAAATTAAATATTGCTTTTATTTCGAAGTAGACGACGGTAAAAAATACTGTCGGTAGATTGTAAAATTTCGGCTTCTTGCGCGCTCTACTTAAGAATCCAATCATTATTAAATGACAGTGTAAATAAAAAAAACAAAGACGCTTGCTTTCCTGTCGTTATCTATAAGCACGATTACACTTGTATATGTGTATGCGTATTCTTTACAGATGGTAATTAAAAGAGCTCTTCTCGACAACTTCTTTGGCGTTTGACAAAGTCTGCGATCTTTACTTTAATTAATAAACGAGTATAGAGACCGTGTTAGTATGGTGGTAGATTTCTGAAGATATGTATTCCAAATGTTATTCAAATTGTAGTAAAGCAAAATAAGAAAAGATTTTTTTGTAGTTTAAACTTAACTCATACAGCGATTTTTTTGTTAAAATACGGATATTACTATATCAACGTATATTAATTATTGCAATATTGACTGACTGTCCCACTTATGTAGCGAATTATTGTAACAAACGTCATAAGACATCGTAACATTAAAATAAATTTCATCAAGTATCTTTCAAGTCAAACGAATTTATTTCATGAAATTCCTACATTTCCTTCATGAAAAGTATTTTGTATCTAAGCTTATCGGAAGGTAATTAAACGAGCTAACGACACTAGCGGCGTCGGGATCGTTTGATTATGTTTCTCCCTTTACTAACCTTGTTTGTATTTATGTCAAGCCTATAAACCTATGTATATTTGTAAAACATTGGTTTGGTATCACGCATATCATATATCGAATAATTCCAAGTGATCTTGTTACAGTAAAATATTCAGTAGCCCGAGCACGAACTTTACCAGAGTTGTAAATGTTACGGTATCGAGAATACGATACCTTTACATTAC